>JANQAP020000194.1:768998-786511 GCA_026874005.2 Erythroxylum coriaceum
CCAGACCCTGAGGTATTGACTAAGAATGAAAATTATAGATTGCAATGGGCCGAGCCAGGTTCAGGTTGCTCTTGTCCCAGCTCGATTTGACTCTATTTTTTTAAAATTAAAAAATGACGTCGTTTTTAAGGACGACAATGAGCCGAGCTAGGCTAGACTCGAAAGTATTAACTAGGAATTAAAATTAAGGATTGCAATGGGCCGAGCCAAGTTTGGATTTTTCCTGTCTTGGCTCAGTTTGACTTTACCTTTTTAAAAAAAATAAAAAATGACGTTGTTTTTTACATTTACCATCCTTAATGAAAATGTGAGAATGAGTGTGTATAATCTGGAATCAGAAAAAAAACAAAATTTTTTTAATGTTTTGTTTGTTCCGAAAGTTTCTATTTGAGAATTTAAGATTAGTTTATTGATTTAAACATCACGTATTTTGATTGATTTTTATTAGAATATTATTATCAATATTGCATATTATTTTATTTTATTTATTTAATAATTATTTTATTTTATTTCAATGATTTTATATCATAAAACAAGTTCATTATGATTTTTTAATTTTATTTTTATAAGAAAAATCATACACAATTCTTTAAAAAATAATAATTTGTTGAATCATTAAAAATAATTTTAATTGTTTATTTATTAAATAAAATTTTTATTAATTAATAATAATACAAAATATTTTAATTAATTATTTACAAATAAAAAGTTGTTATTACTATTCTTAATATTTGATATCAAACATGGCTATAACTATAACTTCTATAATTCTATTTCTAGTGCTTGCATTCTAAACATGTATAATTCGCAATTTATTTCATACCTTGATTCTCTTATTTTATTACTGGTTACCAATCGAGACTTCGAGGAACATGCCTAATTATAAAACCCTTTATAAAGTAGAACATTTAAATATATTCATGGAATTTATCTTTTTATAAAGAAAAGAAAATGTCTGCCACAACTCTTTGTCTCTTCAGTAGTCTTGTTCGATAAACAGCAACCAGACTCTTTAATTTGGGATAGTGAGAGATTAATATCAATTATAAATAACCTTATTTTTATATTTTACAAAAAGTTGTTTAATGACTCAAAATGTTAGCACTTGACAGAATCCTTAAAATTTTTATGTCACTTTCCTATTAATATCAAAGTTAATGACAATTTAAAGTTTTGATGCGATAAGTTTCATATTCTTGAACGACAAATAGGCCCCGTACCCACTTGATCAATCAATCTTTCAATCAAACGGCTATAGTAATATGCCAGTGAAATCAAGAACACAATGACGGTTGATATTCAAAGCATCTCTCTCAACTGCCTATGAATGAAGCCATTTGCCTGCTCTTCTTACACAAGCTAACAATCATCTTTTGATATTTTCTCTCAAAATTTTGAGTCTTTGAAAATGTCTAGCTGTGATTGTGAAGGAAACTGTGGCTTTGTCGACGGCGCCAAGCGCCGAAGCAAAACTTTTATGCCTTTGAAAATGTTTGGCAGTGGAGGAAACTGTAGCTGCGGCTGCGGCTGCAACTGCGAAAGCGGAACTTCTAAGCTTTTGAAAATGTCTGGCAGTCGAGGAAACGGTGGCGGTGGCTCCGGCTGCAACTGCGAAAGGGGAACTTTTATGCATTTGAAAATTTCTGGCAGTGGAGGAAACTGTAGCTGCGGCTGCGGCTGCCGCTGTGACTGGAATTGCGAAAACGGAACTTTTATTATGCCTTCGGAAATGTATGGCGGTGGAGGAAACTGTTTCTGTAGCAGCGATTGCAAGTGCGGAAGCCTGTACGAACACCTTAAAGTTGCCTCGACCCAATTCGCGCTTCTTTCTCTATTACGCGATCGTCTTTTTTTTTTTTCCCAAATTACAGTGCACTTTGTTCATAAAGTTTGAATCTTTTGCGGTTTGTGCAGATGCAGGATATGCAGATGCACAGCAGACCAGAAATATGAAATAGCAACCCATGATTATACGACGCTTAAATCGTGGTAAGCGAATAGTTAAAACTGAAAAACAACCTGTAGTTTAAGAATAGGAGAGTTATTTGTACGTTCAAAAAATAAATTATGGAATAAAGGAATCCTAAAAACTAAACTTCTGACTACTTCAACAGGATACGCGAACGCAGGAATTTCACTGATTTGTCCCCACCGAGAGGACCACCACCGAGACTCACTTGGACGGAGCCGAAATGGGGTCGCTTCTGACGATTGAAGCTGCAAGTGCAATCCCTGCACTTGAAAATGAGGTTGTCGGGGTTGGGTTACGACGGTTGACCTTTGCATAGTAACAACAAGGTCTGGTTTTGTAAATCGAAATAAAAAAATAGGAAACAAAAATCAGAATGGGAATAGAATTACGAATGTACGTGTTTAGTATGTAAGTACTATACGTATTGGGTATGTAAGAACTACGAATGAGATTATAAAAATTAATAGTTATATTAGTATTTGGTATCAAATAGTAAGAGTCGTAATGAAAATGTTTTTACTTATGTTTAATTATTATGTGATTGATTTTGTAAATAATTAATTAAATATTTTATATTATTATTAATCAATAAAAAGTTTGTATTTAATAAATAAATAGTTAAATTTATTTTTAATGATTCAATAAATCATTAAATTTTAAATAATTGTATATAATTTTTCTTATAAAAATAAAATTAAAAAATCATAATTAACTTGTTTTATGATATAAAATCATTGAAATAAAATAAAATGAAATGATTATTAAATAAAGTAAATAAATAAACTAATCTTTAATTTCTAAAATAGATAACATTATAGCTATAAAATTGTTAATTTTAAAATAATTATGAATAATTTTTACGATAACAATAAAAGTATCAGTAAAATAAAATAAAATAAAATAATTATTAAAGAAATTAATATAAAAGATAATTTTGATGATAATATTATGATAAGAATCAGTGCCACCCTTGAAAGAGTGTGTAATAACTCATTGATCGAGCACTCTTGCGTCAAAGATGCACAGGGCTAAGCTTACTGCCAAAGCTGTGAGATGTAAAAATATATCAGTAGGGAAGCGTTCCGCCTTAGAGGGAATCACTCACGCGAGCAGAGTGAACGAAGCGAAAGCGAGAATGTTGGCTTGAATAAGGCAAACATTGGTGAAAATCTAATGCCCCAAAACCTAACCTCCAAAAGGTTCGTCCATGGAAGGTGAGTCAAGGCCTAAGATCAGGCCAAAAGGCGTAGTCGATGGACAAGAGGTGAATACTCCTCCCTTTGTTGGTCCCGAGGAACGGAGGAGGTATGGTTAGCTGAAAGATGGTTATCGGTTCAAGGACGCACTTGATAATACCTTAATAATATTTTGATAACTTGATAATATTATAATAATATCTTTATCTCTTATTCTTGATTTTTCATTCCAACGTATATCCACACCCTCCCTTAGGAATAAAAGTTCGCAGTTATTTAAGATTCATTACAGTTTTATCATTCCCTATCTTATCTATTTCCAGTAACCAAACAACTAAAAGTTAAGAATGCAAGTTGTATTCTCATTCACACCTCTTTATTATCGATTACCAAATGAGACTTAAGGGTTACAATAAATCAACAATATATAAATTTGTAAATTTTAAAAACATATTTTTGTTATTAAAATTTAATATTCATACATAAATTACTTAATTTATAAGTTCATATACTCAATAAAATATTAAATGACCATAACATCAACTGATAATATCTCACAAATGTCAGTGGTAATAAAATTACTAAAAATAGTAACAGTAATAACAAAAAATAGTAGTAGCAGCAATTGAAAATTAATATTAGATTTCAAAACACAAAGAGAATTGCACCAGCAAGCATATAGATGATCATGATTTATGAAAAATATGAAAAACAATTTCTCCGTATATTTCTATATGTAAAATCATTAATAATATTATCAAGATCAAATTTTCCAGCATATCCTTTTCGATACATAAAATAGCTAAATTGTTAAACCTTTTTTGTGACATTGATGACCTCATGTAGGTTTTCAATAATTTTAACTTAGCAAAATAGTCACTTTTGAGCCTAAATTTTACATTAATCGACAAGTTTAACCTTAACATTATGAAAAGAACAATTATAACTATAACATTTAGAAAATGTTAAAATTGGATCCCATCATAATAGAATTTTAACTCCCATCTGTTAAATGTCATGACAAAACTAACCTGGTAATTTTTAATATTTTTTTTATTTTTTGTAGATTCCAATGTCACGTCATTGCTTATGTAGTAAGGTGAGAGCCACTTTTTTTTAAAAGAATATAAAAAAACTTAATTTATTTATAAGTGAATATGTAACCTAGTATTGTTTTGAAGAATGAGGAGATGAATATGGCTTGTGATTGCTCGCAAACTTCCTCCACATGATTCACTTTAATATGGTCTTTAGTTAGCTTCATCGCTAGGAACAAGTCTCTTTATGCAGGTTCTGTGAATAAAACGCCACATCTAACAACATCCAACTGCACATCGATCCTGAAGAAAAGAAGAAGAAGAAGAAAAAAAATTTAGCAGTAAAACAAGAAACTGTTGCATGATTTTTCTTTAACAGTACCGATTAAATGGGCTCTATGGAGTTTGAGGAAGGAATTTGATAAGATTGGATAACTATTGACAGCCTTAAACTTGGTAATCTTTTGTCCTTCATTTGGGTTCTCATCCACGTGAATCTTAAGAACACGTATCATATCAGAGAGAGCAATTCTAGCTTCATCATTTCTAAGATCAATCTTGATGATTGCAGTGTAACGAGTAGTTTCAGGCATCTTCCTTAAAGAGTACAGTGTTAACGCAGGTAGAAGAGCACTAATCATTAGTACCACCGTCTATAGAATATTTTCTTGAGAATCCAATTAATCCTGAGAAGATGATCCCAATGCCTTGCATCGTAAACAATCCAGAGAAGAAAGCATCATGACTCTTCTTGTAACTATACTCACTCATAATCGTAGCACAAAGAGGGTAAGTTCCACCAAGACCAAAACCTATCCAAAACCTGAAGAAACACAGAACACCTATGATAGCTCAAGATGGTCCAAATGGCATGTCGGAAAAAATGACACAGAAGAAAATGATTACAAGGGTCAATGCATAAGCTTTTTTCTGACCGATCCTATCGCCAACCCAATCAAAGTATAATTGACCACATAAAGTTTTGGTAGTGCCACGTCATTAACTAGGTTGTTAACGTATTGTGGGAATGTACCAGGTCATTTAACGAGAGGATCACAGAAGTAAATTCATCCTAAAAGCTTAGAGACTGACTTTATGCAGAAGACATTGTATGTCGTCGTCATAAATCCGAGTCCATGATGACCAATACGGTGAAATGGTACTTTTTATTGGAAAAAATTACGAATTAAATCCTACAAGTAAAATAAGCAAGGAAATAACATGTAAAAATTTAACATGGTTCACCCTCTAATTTGGGCTACGTCCAAGGACCAAACTCCGAATAAAACTTCCACTGATAAAAATAACAGATATAGAATGTAAAAAAATGATACAACAAAATAGTAGCACTCACACACAAGATGTTTCCCAAATTTACTATCCCTAGGATAATATCCTCACTATTTTGTCACTCACACTTTTAGGAAAATGTTTCCTAAAATACCCCAAAATCACTCTCTCACACAAAACTTTAAACACACAAGTCTCTTTAACTCACCACGTGTACATGTATTAAAACACATACACGAAAGAGGGAGGGAGGGTCTTTATATAGACCCTCCACACCTTTTACCACAACTTGCAATATGTAAGCTATGGTTGTCCACCATCACAGCTTGCATGCAAGCTGCCCAACGCCACATCTTGCATGCAACTTGTAGACAACTTGCATACACGTTGTTCACAGTTGCATACAAGTTGTTTACAGCAACTTGCCTCTTTTTTTTTCTAAATACCAAAATCTAGAATGGTGGTACCATGTATGTCAGTACCAACTTACAATTCTCCCCCTACTGACTATATAGTATTTACTATCATTCTTGCAAATGATCGACATAACTCAAACTTTTCCTGGGTAGAACTTTTGACATCATATCTAATCCATTCTGATTCGTATGAATCTTCTCAAGCTATAATAGCTTCTTCTCTAACACCTTTCTAATCCAGTGATATCTCACATCAATATGTTTTGATCTTGAATGGAATGAGGAATTTTTCCCAAGGTGAATAGTGCTCTGATTGTCGCAAAACAATTGAAATCTATTATGATGAAAACCAAGTTCATCTAAGAACTTTTTCATCTGTAGGAGCTCCTTTCATGCTTCAATTACAACAATAAATTTTGCTTCAGTAGTGGATAGGGTAACACATTTCTGTAATTTTGATTGCCATGACACGACTTCCCCTGCAAAGATAATTAGATAACCTACAATATCACTGGCCATGTCTACATCTATGTAACCATCTAACACAGGCTTGGCAGTTCTGAACTAAAAGTATATTTTGAAAGTATCATGTAGATATTTGAGAATCCTCTTCACAACACTACTTTAACTGCCTGAGCAATATCTGGCCATATGTATATCATGACATACATCAAACTTCCAACTGCACAAACATAGGAGACTTTCATCTTCTCTTCCTTGTCTTCATCCATCGAAGGGCATTGCTTAGTACTTAGCCTAAAGTGATTAGCAAGAGGACAACATCAGTGTAGCTTTATCCATGTTGAACCTTTGAAGTACTTTCTCAATGCACTTCTCTTGTAATAACCATAATTTCTTGACGCCCCTATCTTTGATAATCGTCATGCCAAGAATCTGTTTTTACTGACCCTAAGTGTTTCAAGGAAAAAGACTTGCTTAAATGCTTCTTCAAACTGTTAATTCAGTCGATATTTTGTCCGACAATCAATATATCACCAACATAAAGTAAAAGGATAATGAAATCCTCACCAGAAAATTTTTGTACAAAAACACAATGATCTAAAGTAGTCTTCTTATAACCTTGCTCCCCCATAACTATTTCAAACTTCTTATACCACTGTCCCGGTGCTTGTTTTAAACCATAAAGGGTTTTCATCAATCTACATACATAGTCCTCTTTCCCTTTTTCCTTGAAACCCTCTGGCTGCTCTATATATATCTCTTCTTCAAAATCTACATGAAGAAAAGTTGTTTTGACATCCAATTGTAGGATTTCTAAGTCTAAACTTGCTACTAAACGAAACACTGTACAGATGGATGTCATTTTCACAACTGGTGGAAATATCTCGTCAAAATCAATACCTTTTCTTTGGTTGAATCCTTTAACAACCAATCTAGCTTTAAATTGGGTGAGGATTGTGTTCATCTTACTTAATGTTGAACACCCACTTATTTTTCAAAGCTTTCTTACCTTTTGTCAACTTCACCAGCTCAAAAGTTTTATTCTCATGCAAGGACTTCATCTCATCTTGCATGACTTCAAACCATTTCATCTTATGTTCATCTATCATAGCCTCTTAAAAATTCTCAGGTTCTCCCCCATCAGTAAGTAAAACATATTGATCACTGGAGTATCTAGTAACGACTTGTCTTACTCGTGTAGATCTTCTTATTGGAACCTGAGCAGTCTCTAGAACTAGTGGTTGATTTTGGACATCATCTTAATCAGAATCTTCATCTGATTGATTTTGAATGGGAGCATCATCATCAGCTATGTTCGACTGGAGATTGCAACTTCTTCTTCAAATTGTCTTGGCACTGTTTTTGGAGGAATTAACTTTAAGTCCACCAGGTCACCATCAATTCTTGGAACATCTTTTTCACTTTGCTAAGATCTTCAATGGTTTGAACTTTGAAAAATACAGTATCACGGCTCCGAATCAACTTTTGATGGACTGGATCACAAAACCGATAACCGAATTAATCTTCTCCATAACCAATAAATATACATTGGCGAGTCTTAACGTCAAGCTTAAATCTATCATCTTTAGGGATATGTACTTAAGCTTTACAACCAAATACCTTTAGATGATCACAGGAAACATCCTTTCCTGACCATACTTTCTCCGGAACATCAGACTGTAAAGGAATGCATAGTGAGCGATTTAATAAATAAACTGATGTGAATAGAGCCTCGCCTCAAAATGTCTTGGGGCAAATTTGCATGTGAAAGTAAGAATCTAACTCTCTCCATCAAAGTCCTATTCATCCTCTCAGCTAAACCATTCAAATGCGATGTCTTAGGAGGAGTAGTTATCAAATACCATACTCTTTGCAATAGACATCAAATAGTCGAGTGTACTCTCCACCATTGTCTGTTCAAATGCATTTCAATTTCTTCCCAGTTTATCTTTCAGCTGAGGCATGAAATTGCTTGAAAATATCTAGCACTTTATCTTTAGTCTTTAAGGTGTATACCTATGTCTTCCTAGAATGGTCATCAATGAAAGTCACAAAGTATTAAGCACCACCTAGTGAATTTGGCATTGGCCCACACAAATCTGAGTGTACCAAATCCAACAC
The DNA here is from genome assembly GCA_026874005.2 of Erythroxylum coriaceum. Classification (NCBI taxonomy): domain Eukaryota; kingdom Viridiplantae; phylum Streptophyta; class Magnoliopsida; order Malpighiales; family Erythroxylaceae; genus Erythroxylum; species Erythroxylum coriaceum. The sequence goes on from JANQAP020000194.1 coordinate 777,493, forward strand.
ATTCTTCATTCTTGAAAGAGTGGAACTTTTGAAAGCAATTCTATTTTGCTTTCCTACCAAACAATAAGCACACTTCTTTAAATGTACCTGGTTAACTTTAAATAATGAACTCTTTTTTACCAACTAAGTCATCCCCTTCTCACTCATATGACTTAGTCTCTTGTGTCACAATTCAATTGTATCATCCTTCTCCATTAGATTCACAACATCATTGGAGACGTTTGCCTACATCATATACATCTTTGAGCACTTCTTACCTTTGATGATTACCAAAGAGCCTTTAGTAAGTTTCCATTTTTCATTTTTAAAAGTGCTACAAAAACCTTCATCATTAAGTATGCCAACTGAGATTAAATTTAGGTAAAGGTCAGGAACATATTTGACATCTTTCAGAGGCAGTCTCATGCCATTGTCTACCTCCAAATAAATATCACCTATTCCGATGATTTTGGCTAAATCGCTATTTCCTATTTTAACCACACCAAAATTTCCTTGTCTATATGATGAGAAGAGTTCTTTATGTGAAGTGGTGTGAATAGTGGCACCACTGTCACCTATCCAGTTAAATTCACAGGATGCACTATTCACATCATTATTATATGAGACGATGTGAAAGTCATCAATGGTGGCAGTCGTCGATGCGTGTTCATCATCACTGCTATCATCTTTCTTGACTTCTTTGCCTTTGTTCTTTTCTTCTTTGAACTTCCGGTGGAACCTTTTAATGTAACCCTTCTTTTTACAGTGATGACACTTAATGTTCGTATATTTATTTGATCCTCCTCTGCTCTTATCTTTGAAATTTGTACATCTATATTTACTGTTCCTCTTAGAACCTGTGACCAGAACTTTTGGCTGTATTGAAAAGGCCGAACTCTGTGATCTTCGTCTCATCTCTTTATTTAGAATTCCATTTTTTACATATTCTATGTTAACAACACCGTCAACTACAGAATTGGTGATTGAAATCTTCAAAATCTCCCAAGACCCTGGCAAGAAGGTAAGCATGAAAAAGGCCCATTCCTAATAATTGATCCACAATCTCCTGAAATTAATTCAAGTGATCTGCCATAGAGGTACCTTCTCGATATTTTATCTGTACTAATTTTGTTAGGTAAAATAATTTATTGTTACTAATTTTTCAGGCATATAACTCCTAGAGCTTTTTCCAAAACATCCATAAGTGAGTCTCGTTGCAAATATAATTATACATATTACCTTCAACAAATTGTCAAATAAAACTACATAAATGCATTTTTGTAATGAACAGAAGATCTTTCATCTTTTTCTTCCATATATGGTAGTTAGAGCCATTTAGGCTAATCATCTTGCTTATTTTTGCCTTCATCTTCGATGAGAAATGCTTTGACACAGAACCGAATTTGGCTCTGATACCACTTGTTGGGAAAAATTACGAATTAAATCCCACAAGTAAAATAAGCAAGGAAATGACACGCAAAAATTTAACGTGATTCACCCTCTAATTTGGGCTACGTCCATAGGCTAAACTTCGAATAAAACTTTCACTAATAAAAATAGCAAGTATAAAGAGTTAAAAATAATATAACAAAATAGTGGCCTTCACACACAAGGCGTTTCCCAAGTTTACTGTCTCTAGGATAGTATGCTCACAATTTTGTCACTCACTCTTTTAGGAAAACGTTTCCTAAAATACTCCAAAATCACTCTCTCACATAAAACTTTAAACACACAAGTCTCTCTAACTCACCACATATAAACACATACACGAAAGAGGGAGGGAGGGTCTTTATATAGACCCTCCACTGCCTTTGCCACAACTTGCAATATGCAAGCTGTGGCTGTCCACCATCACACCCTGCATGCAATTTGTCCACTGCCACAACTTGCATGCAACTACAACTTGCATGCAACTTGTGGACAACTTGCATGCACGTTGTTCACAATTGCATGGAAGTTGTTCACAGCAACTTGCCTCTTTTTTTTCAAAAAACTTAAATCTAGAATGGCGGTACCACCTTACACTTTTTTATGGGAGCATCGTCCATGGCATTGAGAAGTGCTAAATTGTTAGAAACCATCTTTATTGATGATGGCGATCGAAGATTGAGTCACTTTATAATGGCGTTAGAGTATTATTAATTGAGAAAACAAGAGTAAAGAGACTTTAATGTGGACAAAATAGTGGCTAATTAATAGAGTACATTTAATCCGTACTGTTAAAGAAAAATCATGCAACAATTTCTTGTTCTACTGCTAAATTTATTATCTTCCTCCTTTTTTCCAAGATCAACGTGTAGTTGGATGTTGTTAGATGTGGTGGTTTATTCACAGAACCTGACATAAAAAAACTTGTTTCCAGCGATGAAGCTAACTAAAGACCCCATGAAAGTGAATCCTGTGGAGGGAGTTTGTGAGCAGTCACAAGCCATATTCATTTCCTCATTGTTCGGAACAATACCATATTAACTGTTTATTTATAGATAAGTTAAGTTTTTTATACATTTTTAAAAAGTGGGTTGTACCTTATCACGTTAATAATGACATGACATAAGAGGCCCATAAAAAATATTAAAATTTGCCCAGTCAGCTCTGACCTGACATTTAACAAATGAGGGTTAAAATTTCTGTTATGGTAGGGTTCAATTTAAACGTTTTCTAAATGTTAGGGTTATAATTGTTCTCTCTCGAATGTTAAGGTTAAACTTGTTAATTAGTGTAAAAATTAAAGTCAAAAGTGACCATTTTTTCCCTTTAACTTTGAAAAACTTATCTCAACTGATACTACAATCACATGTATAGTCAATAGAATTCGATAACTAATTAAAACATTTAGATAACAATCAGCAGCTTTAACAAATTCTAAAATTTCAACTGACATAATCATAGAAATGACATTTGGCTACAAAAAATATTGTCACTACAAGTCCTAAAATCATTGCTAATAGTAATTAGCGGTGATTAATATTCGTCGCCAAATCCCCATCGCTGAAAATTATAGGCGACGTTTTTGGCTAATTGTCGCTAGTACTTTTTGCTTACGTTTTATTTTCGTAACGAAAGAGTATTAGTGACGTTTTGTGAAATCATTGCCAATACCTTTTGACTACACTTTTTTCGTAGCAAAAAAATTATTAGCTACATTTCCAAGAACGTAGTTAAATGTTTTTAGCTACATCTCTAAAAACATAGCCAAATATTTTTAGCTAAGATTTTTTAAAATGCAGTCAAATTTTTAATATACATTTTAACGAAGTGATGTACCATGTTGAATTATAATTATTGATGATATTTTTAATTTATATTCTTTTATAATATTTAAATTTATTATTATTAATTAATTATAAAAATATACAAAAATAATTAATAGTTTGAAGCATTGTACATAAAAATAAAATATCATCAAATTATACCAACAAAAGAATATTATTTATATACAAGATTTTAATTACAACATTAAAAAATCTTATAGGCAAAATAAAAAATAAAAAGATAAGTTTACAAATTATAAATAATGAGATTACAAAAAAAATTACAACATAATGACTAGCTATATTTGTCCATGTCGATGAAACCTCTACAAAAAGGCCATTGCTGAGTTAATGTCATGTGTCTATTTCTTCGCATATGTTTCACATAGTAGCTTAATCTCAAAGGTTGTCCAATCTCCACACATCCATATGCATGTGCAAAAGAAAAGCTAAGGATGTCATTCATTTTTACTCAATAAGCAATCAACTTCATGTATGCACCAACAATCCTTCTAACATTTGAGCAATGATAAAATCAATTCATACGTTCAATAGCAATTTCTTCAACAATGGTGAGGATCTTGTTGGTTCTTGATGCGACTATCACTAAGAAGTGATAAAGAAAAACAAAAGGTTAAAAAGTAGATAAGCATTAGACGTTCAATCATAACTCTTTCCGACTCAAAATTATGTACACTATAAAGGATACATAAATATTTCACCAGAAAATGATTTATTCTACAAAATTTACAAAAAAAGAAAAAAGAGAGGGAAAAAAACTTTCATGACAAAGTAACAACAGATATTACTCCATCTTCGCCATATTTAGATTTGACCCTATGGTGGGTGCCCTAGCCCTTACAAGGTTAACTAGTTGCTACCATCACACTGTATAAAGAAATATGCCTAGATATTTGAGTCTATGGATAAAGAATCTAATTGATTGAAAGAGGCAGCCCCATAAAGATCAATTAGCAAGATTTTTGGCCGATACAATAAAAAGAACTGCTTACTTATGTCATAATATGAGAGAAAATGTCATAATATGAGATAAAAGTTAGGAATCACCTTATGTAAGAGAGTCGATCCCCTAAAGCGTTGCCTCTATTTTTCATCCCCTCCCGTGAAAAAACATATGCTTCATTTACAGCCCACTAGGTTGCATCTGTATTGATAATATAAGAAAATCGAAATATTCATACGATCTATCATTAATATACTTTGTTTCTTCAAATAAAATCATTTACCCAGGATCCAAAGCATGTACATGAGGCCTCAACTCAATCCAAATCAAAGATCTACTACATTCAAATGAACCTCAACTTGTCATTAGAGAATTCGTCGTATCTTGTAGAGCATCAACAAGATATGGCAGATGTATCAAGGTACTAAAAACTTGGACTGGTAAAACAACCAACACCTTTTTACACCTAAGTACTTGCATTCATTCTTAGCCTACTTTATATGCTAGATATGATATTATCATAAGTGATAACCTAGTAGAAGGAAAGTCAAGTTCTCTCAGCAAGTTGCCCATTCTGAGTTCATCCACTTCAAGAAACAATTCTGTATTTTGATTCAGCTTGTCATGTCACATCTTTAATGTTATACACAAGTTCACATATATCAAACTTAATCTTCCTACATCTACTGAATTTTGTGCAAAGTACATCTACTGTTGTTCAAATACTTTCCTGGAGCTGAATTATGAACAAATTGAATAAAGTTCACTTTTTCACATTAGACGAATTAGAGCACAAATGTCATTCAAGGTAATGAAATGAAGCATTTCCTGTGGATGATGAAGTTTTATTTACCAACAATTTCAAGAGTTTCAATTTTCAAAAGATAATGGCTGTTCCAAAAATCTATAGAAGTCACAGGCTTATAGCTAATACAGCTCCACCAAGTGGAGAAAAGGTATTTGGAGAAACAAGAACACAAAAGGCCAAACCAATTAACAACGTTAGATAAATTCAGTTTCAAAGATACTAAGAATGCCCAAATTATTCATCTTAATCCCCAAATTATTTGTGAATTGGGGAAATTAATTTATTACAAATTAACCATATACTTATAATATAGATATGATTACGATAGTCAAACCAGTTCCGTATTTGCACACAATTATAAGGAATAAACCCATTTAACCATTGACTAAAAGTTCTGGAAGCATGTTACAATGCCAAAAACATGAAGACATGAGCAGATATCAAGAGACGCCACTTACCAATTTCCCCCTTTCTCATGTTTATCAAGATGTTGCAGAACTTCAGTCTCTATCATTGGAGCATTATGATATTTCTTAATTCCAAGAACAATTTTTATGGCAACCATTTCCTTCCCCTCTCTGTCCCAACATTCCAAAACTTGGCCAAAGGTGCTTACACATGCAAAAAAGGATAAGTGATGCCCGAAGAATGTGAATTCACAAACAACGATTGGCCTTCAATTCAACAGATTTTGATATCTTCACCCATATTGCTGTGAATCTTATCTGCAAACACTTAAAGGGCAGTGACATCCCGTCTCCATAAAAGTCACCATCTCTTTCTATCCAAACAATTGACTGGTTGTCACTCCCTGGGGAAGGAATTGAAAAAGAACCCACAAAATTAACAGAGAGAAGAAATGAAAGGACTGAGCGAAAATGAATCATTTTCGTTAAATTACCTAAACTATACAGTAAATGGGTACCTGAAAATACAGCAAAGATGATGTATTGGTGAGAGGTTGGACTACGAGGCTAAGGCTAAAAGGCAATGGCTAGAACATGATGAGGACGCTGGAAACACGAGGAGTAACTGGAAATGCAGGGAGGATGCCGGAGGAGGCTTAAGACGCGAGAGAAGAGTATACTAGAGGATGGTGGAAACGCAAGAGAGCAGGACAGTAGAGGAGACTGGAAACGCGAGAGAGGAGGACTGTGGAGGAGGAGGCTGGAAAGGCGAAAGAGGAGGACGATGGAGGAGGCTTCAATACGTGGGGCCAGATTCATAACAGTTCAGATAGTAGGGTTCCAAGCACTACTCTTCTACTTTCGGAAACTACTGAAGCATTTACTAAAAAAAACATGCACTTTATTAATCAAGGGATCAGATCAGAATAACATCGACAAAAGAGATTCAAGCAGTCTAAAATCAACTAATGCATTTTTCAAGAACTTCTGAAGCTTCAATTTTCAGATTCATATGTAGATAAGAGGAGAAGAAATTATCACGAGAAGCTCACCTGAATTTAATCGACCCCTCTGTTCTGAAAATCGACGTAAGGAATCCTAGAGAAATCTCTATAGAATCAGAGGAAAATATAAAGCCCTACTCGCTAAAAGAATCATAAGAGGAAGTGGGGAAGTTACCTGAGATCAAGAACTCAAGGCGCAATGTCAAGAGAAGAAGATCAAGGGGAGATGCACTGACAATTACAGATAGACACATCTTCCCCCCAAACTGGAGACATCTCTGAAAGAATCAAAATAGTAAGGCTTCGATATACCTCAAATCACTAAAAGAAATGGCGATACTAAGCCTGAGAAAGATACCTGTGTGCGGGTTTCCTTGGAGCTAAGTACAGACCCTAAGTGATTAAACGACTTTGTGTATCTTGTAAAAGAACGTCTCCATTTAGTTTATGACTTTGTTTGAGTCTCACACATGTGGGGGTGAGTCCATCTGGTTGTAAACTCTTTTTGTATATTTAATGAATTTTTTAAATTGTAAAAAAATGGTGTGAGAGAGGAGGACGCTAGAGGAGAAAGTCGATATTACGTTTCATAAAAGATAAATCGTCATTTTTGTCCATAAACACTGGATTTCACGAGTGTAAATTGTCGCTAACCATTGTTTGGCCTTTGGAGACATTTTTTTTGCGAAAATACAACAAAGAAAATGTAGCCTTTTTCCTACTTTGTTCTGTGATGACATTAATTGTTTTGACAAAGTTATTTACAAGCTTTTAATTAAAAAAAATTCATCTAAATTGATATCTAATATGTTATTATGAGAAAAAGCTATTATAAAATTAGTGCAACATTTTCTTAATTCATTATTATCCAGCAACTTCAACTTTTTTGAATCAAATAAGAATCTAAAAATTATATTTTAAATAATGAATAATACTAATTTGAATTAATAAAAGTATTAATAATGTCAGACTAATTTTATAATAAATTAAAAATTAAAATATTTGAATTTTTAATTTATTATAAAATTAATCTGACATTAATCTTATAATTAATATTATTTAATTTTTAATTTATTATAAAATTAGTCCGACATTAATCTTATAATTAATATTATTGTCGTGATTTGTTATATAAATAGAACTTTTTAATAAGTAAGCATTTATGTAAAAATAAATATTACACTTCATTAAATTATAATTCATAATTTAATTTAAGTTACAGGGCATGTTTGATAAATAGCTGATAAACTGTTTTTTAGCTGTTTGATTCAAATTAACTATTTGACCCATATTAAAAAGTTATTTATCTGTTTAGTTATGAGCTAGTTGAGTTGGCTGATTCAACTCAACCTACCTTTGCCCAGGGCCCACCGTAAAAAGGCCCCCATCAACGTGTGATGTTAGTTTTCAAGAGGGCAAATATAATTATTCCAGAAGAGTACATTAATAAATGTAAAGAACGTTGGTGGAATCTGTTAATGTTTTTAAGAGTAATGTAGCAACCTCCGAGATTGATTAAGTTAACGTTAAAAGTAACGTTAACTTGTTATACTTATAAATAGTTTTGAAGTATTCAGGTGTATTTTTACCCTCTCATTTCTTTATTTTCATCAACATATGCTTCTAAGGTACTCCAACTCAAAAATTGGCAGCAAAAATTTTCACGATTCTGTCTTCTGAATTCTTAGTGTAATTTAAATGTAAAGTTTCTAATTTTTACTGTATTTTTAGCTTATTAATGTTTGAATATGTTATAATTAATTTGTAATTTGTCATTAACGTAGACATTATATTAGCATTTTAAATCATAACATTAATATTAAATGATATTGTATTTATTTGTGTTTCTCCTTTTTATTTTTAGATTACTTATTATTTATAAAAATAATTAAATATTAACAAATAATTTAATTTTTATAATTGTAATTTTCATTATACGTTGCCACAAAGAATGTAATAATTGTTGGATTTGTGTTCTTGTAGAATTCACATAAGTTTAGTGATAATATGACTAAATCAAATAATTTAAGTTACTCAATTCAAAGACTATCAAATGATTTCCTTTATTATAAAAATATGTATGATTCTATTAAACAAGTCGTAATAATAAAATAATAATAAAAATAATATTCAATAATTTCCACAGCTTATAGAATAGGATAATATTTAACTTGGGAAACTTAGAATATTTAATAACTTAGAACATAATTTACTATATTTTTTCCTATGTATGTTAATTTCTTGTATTTTTAGAAATTGATGTTTCTCTATCATTAAAATTTGCTCTTTGTTTTTTCATTTTTAATATTAGATATTAAATTTTGTTATTTATTTTTTCCTCTATCACAGATATAATACCATTAATATATCTTTGTGATATATTGTGAAGCTATTGATGTTTGGTTGTGACTGTATACTTCTTCCAATTCCACATAGGTGCTTTTGTTCTTTTTCTAGTCCAACTGTGTTATAATTTGTTTGTATTATGATGCCTAAAAAGTATTTGTCTGGAAGTGAAAAAAGGAAAAAAAAACAAGTAGAACAGTTGATAGAATCCCAAAAAGGAGCAATTAATAAATTTATTAAAAGAGTAGGCTCCTCTAGTG
>JANQAP020000194.1:786611-811437 GCA_026874005.2 Erythroxylum coriaceum
CCTAGAACATACAAAGACACGAATTACCATAAAAACACAAGCAAAACATCACAAAAGCCTACCAAAAGAACACAAAACACAAACAATTAACATGCACAAAATGCAAGTTATCACCTCTAATTTGTGCTATATCACGGGCCAAGCTGTGAATAAAACTTCCACTAATAAAAATAGTAGGTATAGAGAGTGAAAAAATTATAGAACAAAATAGTAACACTCACACACAAAGTATTTCCTACATTTACTATCTCTAGGGTAATATCCTCACTATTTTGTCACTCATCTTTTTAGGAAAATATTTCCTAAAATACTCCAAAATCACTCTTTCAAACAAAAACTTTAAACACACACATCGTTCTAACTCATCACATATACATGTATTAAAATACATACATCTATGAAAGAGGGAGGGAGAGTCTTTATATAAACCCTCCACTTCTTTGCCACATCTTGCATGCATCTTGCAATATGCAAGCTGTGGCTGTCCACCACCACAGCTTGCTCAACGCAAGCTGTTGGCAACTAGTCTTTTTTTTTTTCAAATACATAAATTTAGAATAATAGTACCATATATGTTAGTACTGCCTTACTATTTGAGTTATGAAAAATCATGTATTTGAAATCTATTCTCCCAAAACCAAAATACATAACATACAACCACAGTGTAGGCATGACAATTGGGCTTCGATTCGATTTTTCTCACTCTGACCTGAAGTTAACAAATTTGGTCTGAATTGACTGAGCCTTTGGCCAATACTTAAAAATAAAACGACGCGGTTTTTAAATTTTTAATTGAAAAAACCGTGTGAACTAGGTTGGCCCTAACAGCAGCGGTCTCTTTTTCTTCATTCGTACTGTTAGAAGCAAATAAATATCTTTAACCCATGAGCACTTACTAGTATGTGCTGTATTAGTGGAACTCAACTAAAAAATCATATGATAGAGAGAGGACTTGGTATAACATTACGTAATTGCCCTAAACCAACTTTGTTGCTCAGCTGGATGGAGAAATGTCCAGCCTGGAGAAACATCAGATTTAATCAGCGGTCCAGATTTCTCTACTCCCTCCGAGGATATATACTCCAAGAGAATCTCCCATACATTCGTATCAGTTTCACTTGTACCACTTCCCCCGCTCCCGTTACCTATCGTTGGTGTACAAGCATAGAAACGGAGAGGCAGAGGAGAAGACCCGGTAAGGATTTTGGAGCTTCTTCTGGTTAGATCCCAACTGCGACCACATTGCTGGGTTAGTGTCTTCTTTGCTTGTTTTTCTGTTCAAGTTTTGGTCTTTATGCTATTTATAGATCTGGTTCTTTTTCTTTACTTTCTCCATAACTATTGTCCGTTTTTTCTTGGCTATTTCAACTATGCGTTTTTGCTTCTCTGTTTGGTTGGATGTAAATTAGTCGACGATGAGTTAATTGCGGATTTCTCGGAGAATTTCATTTGCTACTTGCAATTTGAAATTTTTATATATTCTGCATTGTAGTTCTTAAATTGCAGTAAACTTCTTTGTGTCTATAATGATAAGGTTTGAGAAAGGACTTTTCAATTTGTGTTCAAATTCGAAGACCTATTGGTTTGTCGTTAACTTGGTATTACACAAAGTCAGAAACGATGGTACTTTTATTCTAAAGGGCCCCCCACATTGGATACAGGGAGAATTGTGCATAGCTGGAGAGCTGTTCGTTGTCTTCCTAGACGTAAGGAAATCGAGAAACGAATTTGAAAGGAAACTACTTCACCAAGATTTGGCTTATTAAAGTTGCAGCTCTTTTGCCCCTTTTCTATTTTAAAATTTCAGGAATGTTTAACTGGAATATGGATTATTTTTTTAGATGGAGTCCACTACTTCTGGCTATATGGCCAAGGATTAGTTGTCATGTGGGACCTCTGAATTCAATTAGGAATGATCTGAATTCATTTACAGTTGTCGATAGTGATTTCAAACCTAATCTATAGGAAATCTTTGTTATGTTTGCGCTAAAGACTTTAACTATGCCTTCTATAGAGTTAAACGTACAGAGAGAACACCCTTATATTTTATATAATAATCTCTTGCAATTTAATATTTTATTCTGTTCATTACTGATCAGCCTTTATTTCTTCCTCCAGCTACAGTTATATAGTAACGCACAAAGATGGTCGCACAAGAGTTCTCTGTTGATCTAAATAAGGCCCTTGTGTTCCAGGTAACGGACTGACAAATAGTAGAGATTGGCATAGTGGTGGTGGTACTACTCTCCTCCACATTTGGGTTAATACAATATGTACATCTTTCACTTTAACATCAATGTGAAGAATCGCATCCACGGGATTGTCTTTAAGTACTGCCTTTTGTTTTCATTCTTTTTCTACACTTGTCTGGTCATTTAAAATGTCTTTTTGTCCATCACTTCTGTTTGGTAACTCCACTCTTCATCGTGTGCAATCAGCAATGCATTCAGTTGCTCCATTTACCCTACTTTTTTGATGTACTGGAAATTAGTTTACCCTACTTCTTTTGGAAGCTGTGGTTATACTTTTCTTTAAGACCGAATTTTTCATCGTAAAACTGTTACTCTTTTTGTTGCCTACAATTTCTTGGATTTTGAGTATGTTCACTTGGTCTATGTCAGAGGTTTATATTCTAAACCAATGTTTTTGTTCCTTAAGTTCTTCATTACTATCATTTTCATATTTCAGTGGGTAACTTTTTGAAATTCCATCATAGGTTGGTCATCTAGGAGAAGCCTATGAGGAATGGGTTCACCAGCCTATTGTTTCCAAAGAAGGGCCTCGATTTTTTGAGAATGAAGTTTTAGAGGTATCTATTTCTTGATATGAAAGCCTTAGCCTGCTACTTCGTTAGTAGTTTCACCCGTGCAGAAATTCGTATTGATTTAATATATGTTACATCTTGAGATTCTCGCTCTTCTTGGACCAGTTCTTGACTCGTACAGTTTGGTGGGCAATTCCTGTCATTTGGCTGCCAGTTGTATGTTGGTTTGTATCAAGGTCTGTTCAGATGGGACACACACTTCAAGATATAGCTCTACTTGTGGTTTCTGGCATTTTTATATGGACTTTGCTGGAGTACAGTTTGCACCGCTTTCTTTTCCACATAAAAACAAAGAGTTATTGGTTGGTCTTCCTCTTTTTCATATGCCTACATGCATATGCTCCACTGAAGTTTATAATTGTTTCTCATCGTAAATTCTTTCTTGATTTTTTGAACTCCATTTAGGGGTAATACCTTACACTATCTTCTTCATGGCTGCCATCATAAGCACCCTATGGATGGTCTAAGGCTTGTTTTTCCTCCGGCTGCGACTGCTATTCTCCTATTTCCAGTACGTAATACATGCTGCTTCTCTTTGTCAAATGCCATCAAATTCTGAAACTAATTATTGATTCTTACAATAGGACACTTTACTTTTTCAAAATTGCGTTTGTATTTCTGTAACTTTTTCCATTTCACGTTCTAGTCTGAAAACTGGACTGTATTAGTCATAAAAGGTTAAATAGAGTGCTCTGCTATTGAAGTTATGGTTGGGCAGGATGCTGTCTGACTGCATGTTTAACAGAAAAGGTAAGGTGAAAATTGTCTTGTTTTCTCACATATGTGAACTTGGATAATAGCATTCCATAGCCAGATCCTAACTGCTGAATGCTAACAGAGATAATACATTCATGTATCGAGAACAAGAAAAATTAATCACGCATTAATCTAACAATGAAAACAAGTAAGAATGTCTCGTAAGGAAATTTTTAGGATGGGCATTCACATATGAACTATGCAGTTAATTGAAAGGGCACAACTACTTTTGTTAAAGCAACAAGTAATTTGCCAACGAAACGTCGGGATCTTCCATTATGTTGGCTAATGCTTCAGAACAAGTCATGTTTGAATATTTGGCAACAATAAGAGTTAGTATTAGAAGTTTGCAAAGTAGTCCTTTGGTTTGTCATCAATGAGTTGATATTTGTACACATTTAATACTACTTGACCTGCAAATTGATTTTTGTTTTCCAGTTCTGGAACTTGGTTAAGGTTTTCGCCACTCCCTCGACTGCTCCTGCATTGTTTGGAGGTGGTTTATTGGGGTACGTGATTTATGACTGCACCCATTACTATCTACACCATGGTCAGCCCAGAAGCGATGTACCCAAAGGTCTTAAGGTGAGAACATTTTACCACTTTTCTGTGTGGCAGTGTTTGAACCCTATTGTTGTGTAGAAGGTCTTCTCTGTGCTTGCTAATATATACTTTTTAACTGGTGGGTGTGCAGAAATATCACCTGAATCACCACTTCAGGATCCAAGATAAAGGCTTTGGAATCACATCTTCCTTCTGGGACAGGGTGTTTGGAACACTTCCTCCATCAAAAGTGGACGAGAAAAGTACATAAGATTGTGTAGTCAGGTAGTGAGGTTGATCAGGGGGTGGAATTTTTAAGGTTTACACAAGTTTACTAATTATTTTTTAAGAACTCTGCAGTTCAATCAAATCAATTGATTGATAGTGGTTTGTGTTGGTCTCAATGATGTCTATCACAGTTGCGGCATGTTACTTAATGGAGACTCAATTTTTGAGATAACCCCTTTCCTCCGTGGGAATTTCTTTTATAAAATTAAATAATTCACTTTGTGTCCATACTGTGGCAGTTTGTTGGTTATGATCCCTGAATTTTAGGGTCAAATAGCACAAATTTCAAAGCACCGTGTAGATATATATTTGTGGAGGAGGAACGAAAGGTTATCACTGTATCATTCAACCGAGAGCTCAGGTCATCTCAGTTCATACTCCTTTGATTTTTGAACCCAATTGTATACTTCTTTTTTTAAAGTTGTACATCAATGGTATGTTAGAAATTTACAACGTGTTACAAATTAGTAGTTGATTTTGAAGACGCATGAGCCTGAACTCTTATAAGATGCAATTATAAAATGTACAGTATTGCTAATCATGCCATTAGTTCAGGTACCTTTATGGGCTGTAGGTCTTTTCAAGTGTCTGCAAGTGCCAGAGGTTGGGTTCTCTATGCATGAGACGTCTCGAGAATTTGGCAATAAGCACTTAAAAGACTGATGCAGGTTCCTGTTATTGAATAAAAACATAGTTGGTTTTTTATTTAGTCTTTGTTCACATTGTCCTTTTGCGATTTCAAAACAAAAGAAGAACATGAAAAGGAATTGAGAAGTATTTGTAACTTAGAATACTCCATTAGCTAATGAAAATCTTAAAAAATAAACAAATGTTTCAATAATGCTCTCTCAACTAGAATAAAAGATTTTGTAGTAAGTACTTTAAATATGTTCTTAATGGAGAAGTAGAGCGATCCAGAAATGAGTGTTTAAAATTATATTATATTCATATGATACAAGGACAAGAGAGCAAGATAAGGATTTACCACCGATAAAAGGAACAAAATAAAAGAAGTCTAGAACAAAATAAAAACTTAGTGATTATTTGGTTTGGTATTTGTTGTGGTTGCCAAAAAATAAAAGTAAATTACTAAAATACGTTCAATTTTAAGTATTCCTATGTTTATTTTTGAAAAATAAAAAATCACATTCAAATTATGAAAATATAAAAATTTTACTTTTATAAATTTTGGCAACAAATTGCTAAAAAATCATAGTTCCTCTCTTTTAGTCATCTTACTCACAAGTAAGAAAACTATTAATTTTGGCTCTTCTTAGTTTTTAAAAAATCGGGATAGAATCTGACCCCTTGCGTGGTAAAATAATTACGAAACCTTTTAACTCTTTGGTTTAGAGCTTTATCCTTAATACTCTTAAGGCATATGGTTTCCCTCTTTTTTTTGTAAAATGGATTGACCAATGCAATCTACAGTGTCTTACAATGTTTTACTGAATAGGGAGCTGAAAAATTAATTTAGAGGAGTTAGGTGTCGAAGACGAGGGATCCACTTTCCCTATATTTGTTTACCTTATGTATGGAAGTTCTGACCAGGTTGTTAATGAGGATAGTCAAGTAAGATAGATCCTTAAAGTTCCTTTAAGTTTCACTCCAAATGCAAAAAATGCAGGATTGTCAGCTCGGCATTTGCAGATGACCTATTTCTCTTCTTTTTTTTAAAAATGCCAATTCATTTATTCCCCATGACAAGCATGAACATTTTTAGGAACTTATCTGAATTAACCATTGACAAGGAAAGTAGTGGTAAATACCTCTCTGCTAGTGTTGTTTATAATGCTTCTTAGCTCTTTTTCCCTTACTGTTATGTAACTCTTGAAGCTCCTTTTAGCCTATTTGGGCATTCGCATTTCCTCTATTAGGTTCTGTTCCTTTGATTTCAAACCCCTTATTGAGAGGATCCATAATAGAATCTATAACTGGAGCACCAAATGTCTTTCACTTATAGGTAAAGTTTAACTATATTCTCAGTCCTGAATAATCTACATGTATATTGGGCCTCCAATTTGGTTTTCCTTCTAGCATTTCAAAAAATATAGACAGATTACTGAGGAGATTCCTATGGACAAGCAACTTTACTGGGGTTTCAATTCTCAGGGTCAAATAGACTAAGATATGTACTCCAAAAGCTGAAGGTGGTTTAGTTGTGCTAGCTTTTAGAATCATAAATAAAATTCTAATGATTAAAAATATTTGGAGATTTCTAAAGGATAAACATAATATGTGGGTCAAATGGGTGCACACATATTTTCATAAAGGATGATAACTTTTGGCATATCTAGCCTAAGTATAACTGCTCCTAGGCAAAGGAGAATATTCTTAAGCATAGAGAAAAGGTTAGATTGGAATTCTTTTATAAACATGGCAATGGATCTATAACTTTATTCTGTATTAATAATTGGAGTCTATATGCCCCCTTTGAAAGGATCATAGAGCTTTCCCTTCTTATAACTACATTCCTTATAAAGGCAATAATGCAGGAAGTGATGCTTAATCAAAATCTGATATAGGATCAACTTCTAAGCTCCTCTACAATCTTTCAATTAAGCAAATTATGTTTGGATCCAAATTGGAAAGACGCTATCTCCTAGAAGGGAATCCCCTCAGGTGTATAGCCGAATACTTCATGCATAAATCTATTAATGATACCAACTGCTAAGGTCAAATGGTGCAACCTAGTATAGTTCAAACAAACTCATTCGCATGCTTCTTCAAATTTGATTTCTCTTATTTTGTTTAGAATGAAATTCTCCAACTTTGCAACTCATTCAAACCTCCTAATGAATGGCCTGATATCATTAAATGGAGTATTCAGAAATAGTATCCTTATAGAGGAGATTCTTTGTTATTCAAAACTTCCTTGAGCTACCGAGTATACAGAGTTTGAATGGAACATAATAATATAATTTTCTCTAGTCAAATGAATTGCATAGATGTCTTCCTTGCAAAACTGGTAGGGAACACTAAGATGCAAGTATTCCTACTAGGCAAAAAAAAAAAGAAAAAAAGAAAACCAAGCCCATAAATTAGTCTTAAAAAAACTGGAACCTTTGAAAGTCACAGGTTTTTGTTTATACCGTGGACTTCTTTATTAAGTGGACAATTTCTATCTTAAGTTGATCTCAAGTATAGGATTAGTTAGGATAATTTGTCTTCTCCTTATTTGGATCTCTATGCTCAGAGCCATAAAAATTATTTATTCCTTTTTATTATTATTAATTATAGTTTCTATTTCTCAAAAAAATGTTATTGATAAATGTTATGTTATAATATATAGTTATTACATGTTGTCAAATTTAGGAATTTACAGGTTTCAATGATCTTTTATAAATCCAAATCTATTTGTGTATTTATTATGAATTTAGAAATTGAATTGAGTTGTTTGATGGTTGAAATATACCTAATTTATACTACATTATGGTTCAAAAATCTTAAACTCTTCAGTGAAAATTGCAAATCTTATGAATAAAGGTGGTATTCCTCAACTTAAATCTCTATTTGAATCTCTCATAGTTTAGTATATTTTTCATGTCCATTAACTTTATTTCAAGAAATTACTCTTACGTTATATTAAAAATGAAAATTTCTATTATATATTTTTTAATTAAGAAATCCCAAGATTTTAAAATTTTAGAAAAATATTATCATTTGGTGTTTATTTGATTCATTGGAAGTTGTTTGAAGACTTGTGAACTTTCAATTTTATCTTATTAGGTCCAAATTTATTTGAGTTTGAAAATTATAATTCTTATGGTTTAATAAAAATTAGTGATTGTTCTTGCTCTCTTCAACCCTTCTAACCATTGGAGGCCTTCCTCAACCTTAAGTCTCACCTATTCAGTACTTTGATTTCCCATCTTCATAGGAGCATCTTCCTATTCATCTAGATTCCCCGTGACCGATTCTACACCACTATCTTGAGTTCTAGTACCCAATAGGGCATCCTCTAGTTTTTAATGGTATTCTTGTCCTTCTACATTCCTAATTTTGCCTACCTTTCACTCATTATCTATTATAGTAACCACCTTTTGAAAAAAGATATTTTGAACTTACAACTTTTTCCGTTTGGAGTTACAAGGTGCTTTGATTTTACAAAACCTAAGATGACCATAATTTCCCTAGCTCTTTCTCCACTTGACTCTCCTCCCTTTCCTTCTTCATCTTCCCAAAAAGCACCAAATAGTCTTAAAATTAACCTTGGAGGCACTAAAGTACTCCACATCAACCCTTCCATGAGTTGGAAGCAAGTTGTTAGCGAGGAACAAGCTAAACATCTATAATATATCCCTCCTTCAGTATAATAGGGAAATAATATAATGGCTCCAGATATGCAAGTATTAAAGGATGGTGCAAATACATTGATCTAAACTCTAATTGGATTATTTTATGAAAAAGTACACATTCCTTCTAGTAAGAGAATGGGCATTAAAAACATGGTGAATCAGGGGGCTAGATGAGGAGCTTTTATCATAGGAGAACCTTATTCTTTTTAAGTTTACATCTTAAACAAATGTTAGAGAGGTGATGGGGGAATGGCTATGGCTTATGTTGAACCAACTACTGTTTTTACAACCATGGAAACCAAGTTTGAGTTTAGAAAAAGTCTCCTATAATAAAATTCCCATTTGGACAAATTTGCATATAGTACCTCTGGAATATTGATATACCAAAGGATTGAGTCTAGCTACCTACATTGGACATCTAATATGCATGGATGAGAAGACAACTCGTAGAAGGAGAATTGGATATGTTAGGTTGTGCATTAACATGGAAAACAATAAAACTCTCTGGACATTATCCATATACTAAGACTTAGGGATCAAGACACTTTATTGAGGACTCCATATATGTATCCTACAAATGAAGGCCTAAAGAAATCCCTCGAGGGAAAATGGATTGAGAAGGGCAAAAAGTTTAAAAGATGGGATTATATAGAACTGATGGGATTAGACCAGATGAATAATAACTAAATTATAAAGACTACATGACATATTATTTAAAAGGAAAAAGTAAGGCCAAGTTAAGGACACACCAGATTTGATAAGCAAAAAACATAATTTGAAGAAATAACTTGTGATGTAAGGTAACGGAAAATTAATGAGGTTCAATAACCATTACCACAAGAGGCTGTAATTATTATGTCCCCAATTCAGATGAGAAATATAAAGGATTAGTTAATTAACTAGTAGATACACCTAAAATTAGTGAAAATGGAGAGACCAAGTATTGCATTTAAATTGGTAAGCAAAAGGAAATGTAGTAAAAATAAGAAAATGATGGTTTTACATTTAAAAAATGCCTAGTTATGTTGATCACTTCATGGAATATTTGTGAACTAAACAACCCCATAAAATAACTTGCTCTTTGGGAGTTTATCTATAGAAATAAAATAAAGGTCATATTGTTCCTTAAAACTAAGATGTCTGAAAAGAATGTCAGGAAACTTAACTACAAGAGCGATCAATGGTCTTTTAGTTGACTTCTAACCACCACTATGGCATAATCGTAATAGGTTTTGATTCCAGGAGGGTTAGGCTTAAAGTTTTGAACTACAGTGGACAACATATATATTTTAAGATTAAGTTTATAAAATAGGAGAAAGTTTTGAAGTTACATTCGTTTATGGGTCTAAATTTGGATTTCAAAGTAGATCCTTATGGAACATCCTAGAAAATATTAAAGCAATAATCCAACTCCCTTGCCTTCTTATGGGAGAACTTAATAGTATGCTATTCAGGTCAGAAGGTGAAGGCAATACGTGCCTAAATAACCATTCCAAGGATTTTAATGATTGGGTCACTAAGTTAGGAGTAAAAGATTAGAGTTTTGAGGGGTGCTTTTATACTTGGAGCAATAAACAAGTTTCTAGGTGGGTTATAATAAAGAAAATTAATAAGGCATTAGTTGATAGTTCATTGACAAGAACTTATATAGAGAGAAAAGTTAATTGACTATCCACTAAAGTATTTGATCACTCACTTATACTAGTGTAAAACTTCCTACTCCAATTAAAAAGAAGTTTCTTATTTAAATTTAACAATTTCATGGTAGAGAGAGAGGATTTTTTTGACGTACTAAGAATATGTATCACGGTTATAACTCATTTATCTGCATGCAAATATGAAGGTTCATTAAAGATGAGTTAAAGTAAATTAGATCGATTCTAAATCTAGTACTTGGTTTCAAGTTGAACAATCTAAAAGGATATTGAAAACATCCAAGTAGAAGTATACAATCATCCAGGGGATTAATGGTGGAGAGATAAAAAAGAGAAGGCTATCCTTGAGTATTTTGAAGCTCTATATGCTCACAACTTGGTATTAAAGTAGAGACCTAAGTATTATGGTTAAAGGAGGGAGATATAAGAATAAATTTTTTTTATAATGCTATCATAGTAAGAAGGAACACTAATAAAGTTTCCTCCATTAAGAACCAAGATGGTAAGGCAATCTTAAATCAATTAGATCTTAAGGAAATGGCTTATAGTTATTTCAAGGAACCAAAACAATCAATATGTCCTTAACTCAACCACTCATATCCTTTATCCACAATCAGTTCATAGAGGAGAATTTTCAATTTCTTTCCTCTCCTTTAGACTAAATGAAGTAAAAGAAGTTGTCTTTGAAATGAACCCCACTAAGGCACCTAGTCCAAATGAATTAAATGATACTTTTATCATAAAGCTTAACCAGATATAAAGGATATAATGACCAAAGCTATGCCAGAAACCTTTTATTCAAGCAAGTTATTACCATTAAATTTTCCTTATTCCCTAAAGTTCAATATTTTTACTATCAAGTTTTCTATAAACTTAATTGATTGGTTAAGCTTTTAATGATGTAATCTTATGTCCTCATTTACAATTAATTTTTCTATCTCTTATTCTTCTTTTTGTTTATTACCTTCAAATTCAATCATTAATGTCTTCATAAGGGCCCAAATTTCCTTGATGCCTACTTTTCAAGTACAACATCAAAAATCATTATGACTATAGTCCAAATATAATGAAGGCTTCTTGAAGATATACCATTCCCTTGAACTTCATCCTTTCCCCTTCATTATCATCTCCTTACACCGTAGGATAGCCTCATCTTTATCCTTATGTTCCATTAACCTCTCAATAGGCCTTAGACATTATTTTTCAAGATCCATCATTAGTGTCTCCTTATGTCTCAAGAATAATTGTTAACTTATATTCTCTATCATTAATCTTTATTGATGCATTGGGACCTAATCTTTTTCCTGTCACTTAACTAAAATGCCAATAACTATTTAGGCACAAATTAATAGTTATGGAAAAATAGGTTTCCAACAACTTACTAACTCATTACTTTTTCCTTTATCTCCTCCCACCTACCATGACACTTTATTAGGTGATCTTTATCATAATTAACCTTTGCCTTTATCACCTCCCACAAACCATGATGCTTTATCAATTGATCTTCATTGTAATTGACCCTTCATGTTTAAGATAAGTTGAGAAATCAGTCCACTAATTTTTAAAAATAATATTTCAAACGTTAACATAAATTGGCAACTTCCCAAACTCTTACATCAATACCTACTATGATATGTAATTACTCATAACCTAAGATAAGTACACATTTTTTTATAGGTAATATAGTAATGAATAGAGTATCAATCCTATCAAGAAGCTAAAATGGTTTATATGACTCTTACAGTACTAGCTAATCAAAGAATTAAAATATATTGATTATTTATGGAATTAAATAATAAAACAAAGGTATGATAAATCAAAATAAATAGTTGAATAGAGGATTTAGATATAAGTAATATCTATTAAAAAAGACTCCCCTTATCATTATCATTATCAACTTGATTCAACAAACTTAGAAATTTTTTAATAAATTGGACTAGAAAAAATTCGTAAGTTACAATTTTTATAAAACATTTTTATAATCTCTCAAGTCTTAATAAACTATCCTAAATTTGATTAGTATATATCTCTATCTTATTAAAACCTTAGGTTTAATGAATTTTTATGAAAGGCTTACCACTAGAAGATTTATGTAATCTTATCTCTAATACCCCCATGTAACTTCTAATATCTAAGCCACATTTCACTTATATGTAGGTTTTATTGAATTGTCTACATACAAATTAATATTATCTAATCACTAACTTAATTAAATCATCATTAAGCACATTTAAATAAATTTCATATAAATAAATATCATTTAATAACTAAAATTGAATTAATCTTTTATAAAGACAATACAAGGATTCACCTTATCGAAAAGTATAAAGGGATTAGTTATAAATCATATTTACACTTACAAACATATATGATATACTAAAATACATCAAGGTAGAAAGAATTATATATGAAATTTGTACACAATAAGCTTCAATTCATTGTGATCATCTCCAATATTCTTCTCTAGCAAACATAACTTCAAAATTAATCTCCCTAAGATTATTATTCTAACTTCTTGCAGTTAAGCATAAGTATTGAATAGAAAAGAAAGAAAAAAGATCCCCAAATTTAAGATTTCCAACTACCTTTATTCATTTTTTTCCACCATAGACATTATAGTTTTCCAAGCTGTGTGTTTTCTTTACTTCTTTTTAAAGGAGGACACGAGATCTAATATGTCTGTACTCTAACTTTTTTCTTGGATCGCATTGGCTGAAAAATGATCGTGCTTTAGACCATGTTGCTCTTTGGATATTTTCTCTATCATATAGTCTCCTTTATGCCTTTGCATCTAGTTGTTTCTTCATTTCTAGGTGGTTCAAAAAGGATACGGGCTAACACATGGCCATATGTTAATCCTTGTTTTACTAGAAATTGTAATTTCTTTTATCTTTTTTCTTGCAATTATCTCATATTCTTAGCAAATCTCATTTTAGGGGAACATCTTGTCAATTACCTAAAAACATAACATAAATTAAGTAAATCAAAATAATATAAACATAAAAAGAAAAATAATTGTGAAATATATGTACTTTTTACATATATAAGTACTCTATCAGTATTCAATGCCTCATCGATATTAATGTCATCCCATATAGTAATCCTTATAATATTATCCCACTTAAAGGGATTGTCCACATATAGCCTGTTGAGATAAAATTCTAAAAATAAAATAAAATTTAGGTACTATGAAATACAAATTTTGTATAGGTTTAAATATTTATTGAGTTCAAATTATTAGACAGTTAACTCACTATCCTAATAGCTATATACCCACCCATGGAAGGCACAAACACTTTTGGCCTTACAACTTGGCATAAATGTAAGCATTCTTGCAAAGATAGTTAGGATGAAATATTCACAACTAAGTTGCTTACAGTCATCAACATAGAGTACATATCTAACATTTGTATATTGATACTATATTTAGCATTTTGATACATAAACACATCCAATGCATGCAGAGAAAAGTTCTATGGAAAAGCTTTAATGTGTCAAAGAAACCCTAACTTTCTTGAGTACATAATAACTATTTTGTGATTATTGACTTTGTACTATAATAACTATTTTGTGATTATTGACTTTGTACTCCTCCCAAAAGCCTCAAAACCTTAACCTCATCTACTTTTATGTGTACTCATTTTATTCTATTCAAAACCACTATGATCCATGCCAAACTATCTCCATAATCACCTTTATTTAGAGCTCTTTAATTTTCAATGAAAGATCATCTAGATCAAAGCAAAGACATAGCCAATAGCAAAGGTCCACCCTCACCCTAAACTTCTTAATCTCTCTAAGTTCACAAGATCTCATATCAGGGACCTATTTTTGATGTTCAAATGTTAGGCTTTATATCAACTTGCATAACTTCTAATAACATCATATTTGACAGCTCTGTAAATATTCATTCAATATAATCAACATCAAAATATATTCACACTTTATTAGCAAACTTTAGCAATTCATTTTTAAGTTAGTTTAGATTTCATATTTGTTCTTTAAATCCTGAGTTTGCTTACTTGTTCCACTAACAACAACATCACTCCGACCTATAATTTAAGTCTCAAATTAAATTAACTTAACATCATCCTCATATCTATTTTAATATGCTTATTGGTTACTTTTTGTTTTGCTTTTATGAACTTCTCTCTTTGTTTTGGAGAAGATGGTGATTCAATAAATCAAACACTATGGAAAAGACATAAATCATCATCTTCTTCTCTACTCCAATTCTCAGTCACTAAGTTAATTTCCAATATGTTGAAAAACCCATAAGACTATGTCTAAATGCATGCTTAAATAAAATTATTCAATGCAATAATTGGGTGCTTTAGATTTATAACTTCTTTTTTAATTAACTTTTACAAGGATAATAACTAAAATATTGTAAGTCACCATTTTTAAGAATATTAAATAATATGGTAAAATTAACATTCTTGTAAACTTACAATAACAAAACATGAACATAGAAAATAGATAGAGAAGTAGGAAAATAAGAGAAACAATGTTTACATACCATATTTATGAATAAGTTGTTAAGTTGTTCCTTAATATAATCTCGAGTTCTTCACTTTTCCAAATGTCGTATGCCTACTAGCTCATTGTTTGGACCTCTAAATACAATGGATTGAGACCGATAATAGATATTTCATATTTTTGAACAATAAAAGCTTGGATTTATCCTATCCATTTGAATATCTTATTTATGATGTCTGTGGATGAGTTGTTAGCTCAGTTCCTTAATATGACCCTGAGTTCTTCATTTCCCCACTTGTTACACATCCATTACCTTCCTGTCTAAATATCTAAAATATGATGAGTTAAGAACAACAATAAAGGCAAATTCTCTATTTTTGGGGTCTCTTCGAAAATTAGAAGAAGAAGAAGAAGAAGAAGAAGATATTCAAATAGGCGGCACAAATCTAAATTTTTATTCTTCGACATTATAAAATGAGCAGGAGGAATCACTGAGGCTTCTCTAATAAACTTAATAATTGTATCACTAATTAATAACAAAAAATAGACACATACTTGTATCACTGATATTTCACGTGACAAGAGACTGCAGAATCTCAAAATTTGCAAAATTCTTTCTACACATTTTTTTAATAATTTCATTTCTTTCTTATCCAATCACTTATCTTTGTTAGAATATAGCCAAAATTGGCACAACAAGTGGCACATACAGATGGCAAATTGGCACAACAAGTGACACACGCAAACGGCACAAGTGTGGAAAAAAAGTGATGATCAGCAATGACCATAAATTGTACAGCTATTAAGGCAACAGAAAAGAAAAGAGTGACACGTGTAACGAATAGCAAATAGACACACCATAGCATAGTACTGTCCTTTTTTTTCTTTTTGTGTATATAATCAATGATGTACAGCAACGTTCTTTTCATGTTTTTACACATCAATAGAAGAATATACTATTCTTCTTCAGACAATTTCCAAAATCGGAGCTTCTTTTGCATCAAAGTTTTTTCTTTTATGGTATCAGAGCCTATATCTCTCAATCCGGCAACTCCTTAAAATCCAAACATTAATACCAAAAAACCCAAAATGGCTAACAAAATCGAAGAGACTAAAGAAGTGAGTAACACACAAAACTACCCTGATCTTAACTCACTAAACAAACCACCGGTAAATAACCCAAGCAACATCCTTGTCAATACACCCCTAAACGGCACCACTCACCTATCATGGAGCCGCTTGATGCTCATATCTTTGAGAGCTAAGGATAAACTTGGGTTCATAATAGGTGAAATCAAGAAACCCACGAACGATGAAACTCTGGCTAGGAAATGGGAGACGATGGACAAGATGGTTATTGCCTAGATTCTCAACAACCTCACCAAGGAGATAGCAGACTCATTTCTTATAGTCACGATGGCACGCGATCTATGGGAAGAGCTCAAGGTCAGATATGGTGAAAGCTCTGGACCCTATGTGTACCAACTGGTCTGGGAAGTAAACAGTCTAAGACAGGGTAACGATTCAGTTACCATTTACTTTACAAAATTAAAAAAATTATGGAACGACATTGATTGTTTTATGCCTATTAGAACATACAGGTGTGAAGTCTCTAAGCACAATGCTAAAGTTGTTAGTGGTAGAAAGTTAATGACTTTTTTACTGGGATTGAAAGAAGAGTATACTAGTGTAGTGAGTTAGATCATTTTAATATATCTATTACCACCAGTGAGTAAGGCTTTTTCCATGATATTAACTGTTGAAAAATAAAAAATTGTTTTTGTTGATACTAACAATATAGGACAGATGGGAGTTGCTTTGTTAGTAAATAATGGAAACATGAAGAAGCAGAATAGTGGAAGTAAGGAAGGGCAGAACAGGAGGGGAAATACAAGAAAGGAGGAGAAATATTGCAATTATTACAATGAGAAAGGACATCTCAGAGAGACATGTTTTCTATTGCACGGGAAACCCGGTTAGTACAAGGAGTTACAAAAGAAGAAGAAAGAGGGAAAGAAGGAATTTGCAGCTGTCGTGAGTGAGAAGAACACAACAGATGTCCAAGCATCAAACAGGATAGATGAGAACACAGGGGTGGATGTTAAATTTTTGGCCAAACAAGTCCAGGAACTTATGAGTTTCATCACGGGTAAGAGTATTTCAGAAGCTAATCATGTCGCATTTAACAGTTTTTCAGGTATGCCTCATACTTCGTTCCTCCTTAATGATAATTACGATAGTGATTCATGGGTCATTAACTTGGGCGCCTCAACCCATATGTGCAAACACCCTCACATACTTACCAATAAAATCAAAAACCCTTTCGTAATGTGTTACTACCTGACGGAACTTGTAGATCCATTACCTATGTCGATGAAGCAAGATTGTCACCCTCTTTAGACTTAAAAAATGTGTTGTGTATACCCATGTTCCATCATAACTTGATATCGGTTCACAAAATAGCCACCCAAAATAACCTAGCTGCGATATTTGTTGATGGAAAAGTTTTTTTGTAGAACTCGTGGATTGAGTACATAGTAGCGATATGCGAGGCGGAGGGTGGAATTTACAAGTTAATGTCGAGAAATTTTTTGCCAAAAAAAGCTTTGAAAGGTCCCTCACTGAGTTTCTATTTAAACAATATCTTAGCATATAATGTATGTGACAGCTTTGAGTTATGGCATCATCGGTTTGGACACACGTCGAAAAACAAATTAACACATTTACCTAAATTAAATGTAAAAATCCCATCGAACCATATGTGTGATATATGCCATTTAGCGAAACAATAATGACAACCATTCCATAAACACATAATAATTGCCACAAAACCATTCGAACTCATTCATATAGATTTATAGGGTCCGTACAAAACTCCCAACATTGATGGATCAATTTTCTTAGTTGACGAGCATTCCTGCATGACTTGGACTTACGTGATAAATAGTAAAGCCCAAGTACATGGAGTGCTCGAGACCTACATCAATATGGTTCAAACCCAATTTGGCTTACCTATTGTCAACATACACACAGATAATGGATCTGAGTTTGTAAACCAAAAATGTAAGAACCTGTTTAATAGAAAAGGGATCCAATACCAAAGATCATGTCCATATACCCCACAACAAAATGAAGTTGTCAAACGAAAACACAAGCGTTTACTCCAAATAACAAGAGCATTAATGTACCAAGCCGACTTACCACAAAAGTTTTGGGGGGGAAGCAATATTAACCTCGACATTCGTTATAAACCAACTACCAACCAAAACCTTAGGATGGGTAACACCTTATGAAAAACTTTACAACAAAAACCCCACATTAAACTCCTTACGAACATTTGGATGCCTATGTTACGCCACAAATACCAAACCTTTCAAAGAAAAACTTGAACCAAGAGCTCACAAATGTTTGTTTTTGGGGTACATGTCCGGCTAAAAAGCTTACAAAATGCTAAATCTTAAAATTGGTAACATTCTGATATCTAGAGATGTGTCGTTTTATGAGACCATATTCCTTTACCAAAATGAAGCCCACTGCCCACAACCTACAAAGCCCACATTTAACCTTGATTTTACAATGGACAAAACCCGGAACCTTGAATTTGCAATAGACAAAATCCAAATCCATCGTAAGTGGGACAACACAAAAGAAGTGGATAGCTAAAATGAAACACTTGTCCCCATGCATGTTAACACTGACCTACAAACACAAAACCTACCCGACACACCCACCATACCATATTCCAAAACAACTTCATCCCCTGCATCTCAAAACCAGCCACCTTTTCGTGTAAACCAGCGAATACGATTTCGACCCAGATATTTAGATGACTATATCTCATATGTCACCACCACCACTCCTAACTGCATCACTGCTACATCGTCCGCACAGGTTAGTTCCACAATCTTTGAAAAGTCAAATATTGTGTTTAACCAAGCTTTTTTAATCCTTCATGGCAAACGTATTGGCAGATTATGAACCATTATCGTATGAATCATCCAAGGAGGAACTGTTGTGGGTCAAATCCATGAATTACGAGTTGACTGCGTTGGAGAAAAAAGACACTTGGTCAACTATAGAGCTTCCACCAGGAAAAGGGTCTTGGAAACAAAGTGGATTTACAAAATAAAAAGGAATCTCGACGGTACGGTCGAATGGAGGAAAAGTATACTTATTGCAAAAGGATTTAATCAAAGAGCAGGAATCGATTACGACTGATGTCTTCTCTCCTATAGTGAAAGTGACAACGATTCGGATACTGCTCGCCATGGCAGCTGCAAAAAACTGGCCAGTTGAACATTATGATATAAACAACGCATATCTTCATGGACAAATCAATGAAGATATCTATATAAAACCTCCACAAGGATACGAAGTCCAGAATGGGAAATCATGCAACCTGCACAAAT
Source organism: Erythroxylum coriaceum (assembly GCA_026874005.2). Lineage (NCBI taxonomy): Eukaryota > Viridiplantae > Streptophyta > Magnoliopsida > Malpighiales > Erythroxylaceae > Erythroxylum > Erythroxylum coriaceum. Next base: position 805,864 of record JANQAP020000194.1, read on the forward strand.
CTTTATAGGGTCAAAACAAGCGGGTCGATAATGGAACAAGTAGATCACAAACATTTTTAAAGAAATTAGCTTCTCTCAGTCAGAATTGGGTAACTGCTTATTCACTAGACGTACGGGAGAATCATTTATTTCCATAGTTTTTTATGTTGATGATCTGCTATTGGTTGGGCCTGATGAACATAATATAAAATCTGTCAAAGACCACCTACACAAACAGTTCACGATCAAAGATCTTGGAAGTGCTAAATTTTTTGTGGGTGTCAAAATAGTTAGATTTAAAGATGGAATGTTGTTATCACAGTCACGCTATATCAAGGACATAATAAGAGAAACTGGGTTAGATGGTTTAAAATCACTCAAGGTACTAAGCTAAAGATGAAGGGGCTTTATTACCAAACCCAGGAAAGTATAGACGAATTGTTGGCCAGTTCAAACTTCACATGACCGGATATCACATATGCCGCCCAATAGCTAAGCCAATTTAATACAGCCCCTTAGTAGACACATGGGGACGCGCTTACTCAAGTTCTTCGTTACCATCATGGAACAATCAACAAAAAACTATTTTATCCTGTACAGGACAACCCACAGCTATGAGAATTCTCAGATTTTGATTGGGTAGGCTGTGTTTTTTCGAGGAAGACAATCACAGGCTATTGCATTTTTTATGGAAATGCTCCAATATTATGGAAAACTAAAAAACAACAAACTGTCAGTAAGTCATCGACAGAAGCGGAATATCGAAGCATGGCCAATACCATATGTGAATTAAGATGGATTTCTTACATCTTGCGAGATTTGCATGCCAACATCAACTAGCACATACCCCTTTACTGTGATAATACTGCAGCTATTCACAATTCGGAAAATCTCGTGTTTCATGAAAGAACCAAGTAAGTGGAAATCGACTGTCATTTATTTCGTAACGCGGTCAAAGAAGGTTTCATATGCACCACTCATCTACCATCAAAACACCAACTAGCCGATGATTTTACAAAGCCTCTAACAACAGATATGTTCAACACGGCAATTGGCAAGTTGGGACTCGTAGATGAGTCTCCAACTTGAGGAAGGGGTGTTAGAATATAGCCAAAATTGGCACAACAAGTGACACACATAGACGGCACAAGTATAGAAAAAAGTGATGATCAGCAACGATCATGAATTGTATAGCTATTAAGGACAACAGAAAAGAAAAGAGTGACATGTGTAACGAATAGCAAATAGATACACCATAGCAAAGTACTGTCCTTTATTTTCCTTTTTATGTATTTAATCAATGATGTACAGCAACATTCTTTTCATGTTTTTACACATCAATAGAAGAATATACTATTCTTCTTTAGACAATCTCCAAAATCGGAGCTTCTCTTGCATCAAAGTTTTCTCTTGCAAACTTTCAGGTAAACCACATCAGATATGTGAACTTTTTAACAGTTGCAACTTTTACCATTACAAAGTTTCATTTTGTTAACTTATTATGTGTGCTTATCCATTATTTGGGATCTCTTCGACGAATATCTCTTCGACGAATAGTAATAAAAGAAGAAGATAATGAAGAAGAAGAAGAAGATATTCAAATAGGAGGGACAAATATAAATTTTTATTGTTCGCAATATAAAATTAGCAGGAGGAATCCTTCTCAACTGAACTTAATACCAAAAAATTACTCATTTATCTATTATAATATTCAATTGCATAACTATCTTTAAGAAATTTAGATCTGTTGAATATGTCAACGGTGAAAAATGATGGTCACTAATGATCAGTACTTGTTGGCCTTGTATTCGGCTATAACAGAAGACTAAAACAATGAAGGAAACAGAAATAACTGCACCACGTCTCTATATCACTTGCATCATAAGAGAATAGGATTACATTGCCTTCTTGTGGCCATCGATATTAGTAAGTTTATTATTTCGTTCTTCAGCTTACTTGCACCAAGTGACCATACTAATTGATGAGGAGACAAAAAGGTTGGTCAATTTAGTGCTGACCTTTTCCTCTTTTTCTTCTTGTTCTTCTAATTCTAAGCGATTCAGGAAGAGGTGGAATGCTTTGTTCATGCCTGAAGAAGTTATCAGGATCGAACTTGGTCTTCACTTGTACCAATTTATTGTAGTTGTCCTTGAAGTACTTAAGACCCCAAGTACGTGCTTCTATGAAGGTTGTGTTAATGCTCTTCTTCATCCCTAGATCAAAGTCTCTGTAATTGACATATGCAGTTCTTGGTAGCATGGAAACATAAGCTGCCATGTAGTTGTAAAGATTTCTAATCCACTCGGAATGTTTCGTGCTTTCTTCTGCATTTTGCCATGACGTCACATACTGGATCTTGAACCGGACGCCCTTTCTATGAGGGAAAGGAATCTCTGACTCTGAAATCTTGCTCATCATTCCACCGTAAGGATTCCAAATCATCAGAGGACTATCTTCCTCCAACATCCGTTTCCACAGCCCCTCAAGTCCCGTTTCAGGAATTGGTACTTTGACAAAATCTGATTTGGCCTTGAAGTAGTTCTTGAACAATGATTTACCTTGAAGTAGAACTTCAGGAGGTGTGTCGCTGGGGTATCCGGCAATGTACAGCACAGATTTGATCCAGGTTGTTTCAACACAGTCCTGTTCTGTTAAGCCTAGCTCTGGAAAACTATTTTGCATTATTTGTAGCAATCTATATGAATCACCAAGAAACAAGGCGTTATAGGAAGTTGCCACGGTTTTTTCCTCTTTGTTTCCATTAGGACTGAGGGTTAGTATTAAGACTCTGATAAATAGGTCCTCATCAAGTTTATCAGCAACCTGTTGCCATCTATGGAGCAGCTTAGTGGCCCCTTGTTCTAAGGTCTTTGTAACTGTAAAAACTGTGACAGTAGCTGGCACAGGAACCAACTTGATTTTCCAGGCAGCAATTATTCCAAAGCTCCCTCCTCCACCTCCTCTAATTGCCCAAAAGAGGTCTTCTCCCATCGCTTGTCTGTCGAGAACTCTGCCACTAACGTCGATTATGCGAGCATCAATGACATTGTCCGCACCAAGACCATACTTTCTCATCATGGACCCATACGCGCCTCCTGTAATGTGACCACCTATCCCTAAACTGGTGCATAATCCCATTGGAAATCCATGAGTTTTGCTTTTCTCTGCAATTCTGTAGTAGACTTCACCGACTGTGGCACCAGCCTGAATCCAAGCACTGTTATCATCAATATCAACCTTGATAGAACGAAGCCTGACTAGGTCCAGAACAATGAAAGGTGTTTCTATTTCAGAAACATACGAGACACCCTCATAATCATGTCCACCACTGCGGACTCTAAGGTGAATCCCATCCTGTTTAGAACAAATGACAGCAGCTTGGATGTGGGATTCGTACAAAGGAGTAAAGATGAACTCTGGTTTTGGCACGGAAGGCAACAGGTACCTGAGGTTTTGAGCAGTAGATTGTAGAATAGTAGAGAATGAAGAATTTGATGTTGTGTAGAAAGAAGAGGAGAAAGGAATTGATATCTCAGAGTTGAGCGAAAGGCATCGAAGAAAACTCTCCTGAATGGAAAGAGAAATTGAAAATGAGGGTGATAGCACAAGAACTAGAAGCAGTGAAAGGATTGAACAAGCTGAAGAAACCATTTTGTCAACTTCTGTCTGGGATTTGTGCTCATGAAATGAAATAGCAGAGTCCTATTATAGAGCTCTCCTCTGTCGAAGATGAGCATTTAGTTTACGTAATCCTATCGTCATTAGGATTATTAACTCGCGACTAGATAATGATGCACATTTCTGACCCTGCATTAATGGTTTGTTATGCTGTCCACCACAGTTCTAACGTGCAACTCCTCTCCACCTCAAGTTGGATCTCCATTGAAGAATTAGTATGTTAATTGGAAGGAAAATGGTCTAACAGTACAAATGCTTCATCGTATTAGTTAAAGTTGGAAGATTCCTTTTCCACATCAAATTGGAAGATTCCTTTTCCACATCAAACATTGCATGTCTTTGAAAATTGTCCTGCTTTGCAAAATAAAAACCATTTTCAAGCACTGTGTGCGCGTGCTTGTGGCATGCTAAAAAGCCACTAAAAGGAGCAGGTAATGGTGCGCCAGGAATCGGATTAGCATGTGGTGGTGTGCGTTGCCTCATCTATTTGCTCAGTTAATGATGCATTCTACTTATATCAATTATACGAGTTTCAAACATGTAATTATTTGTCCAAGTTTGTGAAGACTGTGATCCTATCTAATTGTAGTCTTTTACATTAATCGGTTGTCGAAATAAGTTAAATTAATTACATCTTCAAAATGTATCCATTAAACTTAAAAAGTTGTAAATTAATTATTTGAGATTTAATATCAATATTTTTCTTATTAAATCAATATTTGCATCCTCATTAATAAAAGATTTAAGATCAGCATGATGTTCCTTAAAAAAAAAAAGAGTTTATCGATTAATGTAAAAACCGCTTCGTCTGATAGAAGTAGAACAGGTATGTTCAGCGAGGCTGCTATGAGTAGACGCCGGAAGTTCGGCCACCGTTCACATGGACTGAATTGTAGCGGCAGATGAAATACCAGGCTTTGGGCTCCCCTTTACGCACGGTCCTGCTCAATTCAAGACCAAGTTTTTCGTGATCCAAGGCAAAAGCATATCAGACAAGCTAAGAGCTACTCCGATATACAAGACTCTTTATTTTGTTTAGTAAGAGTGAGAAGAGGTCATTAATTATACATAATTTTCTCTTTATATTTTACAAAAAAACTGTTTTCATAATTTAAATCGTAATCTTCTGATCACAAAGGAATAACTTTACCACACAAACTATTTGGTATAATGTTATGAATATCATTCTGAATTTAGTTCTAGTAAAATACTTTACCAATATCAGTTGGATACTATTTCAAATGATTTTTTAAATTTATAAAATAATCTCTAAATATATTTTATACTGGAAAATAATCCTCTCACAATTCAGATTTGATAGGCCATCACAACCACATCCATAAGCCTCCAACTTCACACACACATTCCAATTTCTATTATTGATTTTACATCCTATAAAAACACACTGGTATTTTAAAGTTAAAAGTGATTTCACATAAAAAGTCCGCATCTTGAAACAGGTAATTCGACAATTTCTAAGTGTCGAAGAGAGGCCGTGGGATTGGAAGATGAGAATAGAGCCTTAATGGAAATGAGAATCCAATCTCTGTCGCTGCGTTTTGGTGAGAAGGTTGGGATTGAATCAAAGCTCAACAGATTCGACAGTTTTAGGCTTGGTTTCAGAGAACGGTGGCGGTTGACAACTTGCTGAAATTAATCTACTAAAATGATAAGTATGTGTTTGAGATTGCTGTTTTGGTAACTGTTAAAACGTGAAAATAGGTTTTTGGCAAGTGCGGTTGTAGTTACTGAAAAGAGATAAAATGACTCAAAAGTTCATTGATTTAATAAACTATTAATTGTTGTATAAATAAGTAAAAAATATATTATTAGGTATATGAATTTAAAATTATAAATAATAAAATATTAAATTAAAATAAGAAAATATAAATAAAATAAATTTAGTAAATAAAATAT
>JANQAP020000194.1:830951-842547 GCA_026874005.2 Erythroxylum coriaceum
TCGTTTTAATTCATACCTTGCAATTTTTCATATTTCCTTGATTTGCTCACTTTAATTTATTTTATTTTAAAATCAATTAATTCTTGATCTTTCAAGTAAATTTTTTTTATTTTATTTTTATCATTTAATTTAATTGTCTTACGCGTTGGAATTTCCCTTGGGATACGATATCTGGTTCTTACCGATCTATATTACTTGTCGACGGAGTGCGCTTGCCTCTAATTGGTCTAGATAGAATTTAATTTATATTGTTCTGTTTAGACTGCAACAATAGTCAACTATATTAAACCTTTGTAACACACACTTAATGTATGCACTCTACGATAGGCCTAAAAAGTGTCGAGATTTATCCCTGTGAATCTGAGTACCTACGACAAAAGATGCTTCACCAAGATCCTTTATGTCAAAATGTTTAGCCAAAAGTTGCTTAACCTCATCCAACATGGTCAAGTCATTTGATGTGAGCAATATATCATCCACACACAACAATAGGAAGATAACTTTGCTTCTCCTGACCTTATAGTACAAGTATCTTTTAACTTTATTTTCCATAAAGCCAAAAGAGGTCATAACCTCATCAAACTTAAGGCACCACTTTTTGGAAGCTTATTCCAAACCTAAATTGACTTTCTCAATTTGCAAACTTTGTCAGTCCCTTCCTAATCCTAAAATCCTTCAGATTGCTCCATATAGACCTCTTCGCAAAGTTCACCATTCAAGAAAGCAGTTTTAACATCCATTTGATGTAGCTCTATGTCATAATGAGCTAATATTGCCATAATCACTCTGAATGCATCCTTAGAGGATATAGGAGAGAAGGTAACATTAAAGTCAACCCCTTCTTTTTAAGTGAACCCTCTGGCAACCAACCGAGCCTTAAACCACTCAACTTTACCTCGAGTGTCCTTTTTGGTTTTAAACAGTCATTTACAACTAACGATTTTGCAATGTTCAGGAAAATCAACTAGCTCCCATATCTTATTATGCTTCATGGATCACATCTCGTCATTCATTGTATCCCACCATAAATCTGCATTAGGTCCAGAAACAACTTCTGAAAAAGTAATTGGATTTATAACATGTCCAATATCATAGTCTTATTCACCCAAATAGACTATATAATCAAATGGAATAGCAAGTCGTCTCACCTTAGTGGATCTCCACAACTGCATTGGTTCTTGTACCTCAGGAACCTCTATTTATATAAGTATAAGTTACTGTTCCCACACAGGTATGGTATTACGACCTTGATCTATTGAACGTAACTGTATGAGCAGCGGATATACAATAACTGTAGTATCTAACCTGCTATCATTTGAAGGATGAGAGGGACCACCCTTATCAAAGACATCATATTCCAAAAATTTAGTTATTTATGATTCTAGAATTCTAGACCCTCCTTCTCTACAGTAGAATCTGTAGACTTTAGAGTGGTCGAGATATCCAAATAAGTAGCAACAAGTAAAACGAGCCTACAATTTGCTTTCATAGGATTATACAAATGCATCTTAGCAAGTCAGCCCTATAAAATTTGTGAAAGGCTAGGTTTCCACCCTTTCCAGATCTCAAAAGGTGTCTTCGGCATTGACTTGCTCGGGACATTGTTAAGTATATACAATGTAATCTTGATGGCTTCACCCTAAAAGTAATCAGGTAGGTTAGTCCTAGTTTGCGATTATGCCTTTTGATCACACCATTTTTCTCAGGAGTACTCGACATAGTGAACTGAGTTACTATTCTAACTGATTCCATATATACACCTTTTCTTGTCTTGAAACCCTATATTTGACATAGTACAAATTTGACAATCTTGATGGATTTTTCCAATTAGTTCTCAATCTCAGTCTTAACGATCTTGAAGAACTTCAGACTTTTCTTTAAGCAAGAACACATTACCGTACTAGGAATAATCATTAATAAAAGTCATAAAATATCTAGAATTGTACAATGTAGCTATATAAGGTCCACTAATATCCATATGTATGAGATCCAATAAGTCAGATGCTTGAGTTGACCCCTTTTTCTTTATTTTGGTCAACTTACCTCTACAACAGTCAACATATGTTTCCTGATCATCAAAATCTAAAGTTAGGATAATTTTTTCCTTTATCAATTTCTCAACTCTATTTCTGGAAATGTGGCCTAATATGTCACAACATGTATGACTTTTCCTTAATCAGAGGTCTCTTTCGAGTAACAGGTTCAACAATATGAAGGAACATACATCTCATAAGGGGTAAGACACATTCTATATAATCCATATGACAAGAAGGCAGTTCCAATATGTTTTACATTAAAGGATAATTATACAACTGAAGTATCAATGATAAAACGATAACTCTTTTGATCTAACACTAATACAAAGATTAGATCACATTTAAAAGATAGTAAATAACATATGTCATTTAATATAGGAACAAACCCCGTATCGAGGTTTAAACATTCATCCCCTACATACAAAACACTAACTTCCTCATTGTTGCCAACCATCAATTTCTCCTCCCCTTTAGTTGGCTTTCTCCTAGATCTGAACCTTTGCATCGTGGCGACAATATGATTAGATGCCCCACTCTCTAGCCACCAAGAAAACTGGATGTTGCTATAGCAAAATTAGATTCATGAATTATATAAGCCAAGAAGTTACTTGATAGTTCTTGTCTGACTTTCCAGACTTTATATTTCTGCTAATCGGATTTCTTATGCCCCTTCTTCTTAAAAAAAAGCACCTCATATTATTCAAATCTTGTGAGCCCTTTATAATACTAGACTGACCAATTGCAAATATAGAGAGCATTTGGATTTTTGACTTTTGAACTGTTGAGGCTTGGCCTTTCCTGTTCCTTTAGCTAAAAAAATTGTATGAGTAGTTTTCTTTAGTTTCTCCTCCTCTGCAACACAACGAGCAATCAAGACATTGATATTCCAAGCCTCATCCTGTGAAATATATATAGTGACTAAGATACCAAACACTGAAGGGAGTGTACTTAGAGCTTGGTGCACTATTAGTGCATTAGGAATTGAAATATCCAACGTCTTCAGTTTGCTCAAGTAGTGGACCATCCTAATAATGTAGTCCTATACTCCTCCTTCTCCAGTGTATCTCATGGAGAATAATTCTTTACACAAGGTGCTTATCTCAACATTGGACGAGACCCTATACCTTTGGGAGACATTGTTTAGAAATTCCTTTGCTATGCTTGTGATCGACAGTCTACGCAATAGATGATCCAAGATTGACCTCTTAATAGCTAGATAGCACATCCTATTTGACCGATCCCAGGTTGCATATTCTTCTTTATCAGCTTCTAAGTTGATGGATGTAGGTATGGATGGCCTGTCCCTACGTATGGACAATTTAATATCCACCATCTCTATTGCAGTCTCTACATCCTCTTCCACTTTTTTAAAATTGTAACTAGTCAAGGTTTCAATTATAATGTTGTTGTTGTTGACAGAAAAGGTGACTGTAAAATGACAATGTAAAGATTAACACAAATGTAGGATAACAGCATTACTCAAACCCATAAAATAGTATCTGTTCTGAGAATCTAATTACACATATTATGAAAAACCTATGGGCTGAATACATAATACATGTAACCAGACCTCCATATAAAAGCGTTCAGAGTACAGGTTATCAACTCTCATGACACTTCCACCTGTGAGTGAATAGATCATTTAAGCAATGCCTTTCCTCCATATAATTCCTTTATGCACATCTCAAAATCCTATATAAGGCCAACACCTGTGGGTAGAATAATTAAACATAAGATCAGAGATATCCTCTAATATGCAACCAGAACAATTCAAAATACTAACTCAAAAGGCCACTGTGGTGACTACAATCTCATCAATACTCAAAAAGATCCACAAACATAAGAGATACATGTTTATGTTATCCTTACACTCCGTATGGGCATATAGTATGTGATAAGGTACCATTAAAAACGCAAAAATCCAAATGCATAGTCTAATTATCACATACTAGTGCTGAAAACATTATCAATAAACTTTATTTGAGACTTTCATCACGAAAAATCCCAATTAGAGCAATTGTTGTGCATTATCGAACATTGAACCTACCACACAAGACACAAAAACCTCAAGTATCTCCTTTATATGAAATTCAAAGCACAAAAATTCACTCAAAAATGGCTTTAGAATGCCTTATTTTCTTTTTTTAGAGTGAAATTACCAATGTAATAAATTCAAAAAATTAAAAAACTCACTTTATGAATTCCCTGAACCCAGAAACTGACCCAAAATAACCTGGGGCATCATTACAAGAATTCTAAATTTTTTATGACTGAGTCAGCAATTGCTGTAGTGCTAACATCAGTGCGGTACTATAGCTCTGATGTCACCAGGGTGCGTGTGGAGCTACCACACTTGACGTGCCTCCAGATGTGTCACATATGTGCACTGCATGCGTCCCCACAGACATTGACGAGCCTGAACCTCTGACGGTGCATATGACACACAAGCCTTACGTATAGACGCGCTTGACCTATCTAACTAAACACGTGTCCTCATTTGTAGGCATCACACATTGGGACAGATGGCTGGCGCATGCATCGCATGTACCTGTCCCTTCACCGCCAGTTGGTCACTGTGCCCATGTGGCACGTGTCATATGCATCCTTCATCCGTTGCACCATACGTCGCACATCCGTCACGCTCCAGCCAAACCGACTCCTTGTGTGCACTATGCAGGCATCGGACGTATGTGGTACACTCACCCGACGGTCTCCATACTCGGCAACAGTGAGGGCAATTTCTAGTGAGTTTTGAGCTGATTTTTTGAGCTCCCAAGCTCATTGTCAACTCATTTTTCAAGGCTAACCACATGTAGCACACTTTCAAGCATTCATACGCAAGAAAAAACTGAAAAAGAGATCGTTATTCTTCGCACCCTTATGGAGAAAAACTAAAAAAACTTTGTTTTTAACCACCCGATCATGTAACTGCTCTGATACCACATGTAACATGTAACAAGAGTCTTAGTTACGTATCTCGGATCGAACGTGAAAGAGAAATAACGAAGAAATGTGAAAATACCTATTTTCAGTTTTATAACTTTCCAACGAGCTTTCCAAGGTCGAAATGAGCGCAAATCCTTTGGTACCTTCACGAAATCTACTCACTAAGACGTGGTCAATATCTTTCTGTAGTTTTATTAAAATGTGAATCTCTGATTGGGTCAGAGGAACTTTACGTTCACAAATTACTTAAGCAACTACAGGAGTCCTTAACCTATATATATAGCTTCCATATGAGTTTCTCCATCACAGGCCCAATACGGGTCCAATCTATATTGACTAGGGTCCATTTTCTCTCTGAGGGTCCATTTTCTCTCTGAAATTTGGCCCATTAATCTAGATCCTTTATTGGGCCACTTTATTATCTTTATTTAGATCAAAATTACGTAACTTAACTGATAAGTTATTGAAAGCCGATAAAATGAAATTAATTGTTGTCCACCTTATAGGAAATAACTATCAAAATTAACTTAAACAAATTAAATAATATCTTAGAAAGTCTTAATTCTTCCAGTTTAATTATATTCTTATACCTCTTTTTATTTCACTTAATATATAAACTTGTTTGTAAAAACCTTCAAATTGGTATAAGACATCAATTAATATCAAGCACTTTGATCTTGTCCAACATAAGATTCAATATATGTGTATATATCAAATATTTCTAGAACAACTAAAATAAATTAGAGGTATAGGATTGAAATAAAGCGTATGAAAAAAGGATTGATAATTTGAAAACTCTGTATTGAATTTAATAGTTACAAAATGATCAAGAATCGTATGATAGAAATAGGTTGCGAATTGGTCGAGTTCATGCTTCTAAATGTGATTTAGATATCGTAACTTACAATTAGGATTCTAACACATTACTTTCAAAGATTTAATATGAACTCAAGTTCATTTCTTGTATACCCCAGAAAGTGTAGAAATTTTAAATTTGATTTCTAGGGAAAAAGAGGCTAAAAGAATTATCAAAAGCTACTAATTAATACGTCCATAAGAACAAAAGACCGTAGATAAATGTTTCAAAAATTAATATATCGATGCGTTTCAAAGACTTACGCGAACACTTTCTAAATACGTTTTTTTCACGTTTGGAATGAGTTTTTGACAATTTCAAATTTCCCCCCTAATTGACATAGTTAAGAATATGTGAAATGCTTTAATAGAACATCATTGACACGTCTTTTGGTAATAGAATTTTTCTCTCTGAAACATTCTAATGGTTTCACCTACTAATTATACCCTAGTCAATATTAAATAAATTTGTAAAACAATATTCTTAAGCTTTAAATTTATCAAATTAATAACAATCAAATAATTATTAGTTCAGATAAATAATTAAATGAGACTATAATATTATTGTTAAAAAATCAATTCTATGATTGAATCACGAGTGAAGTAGAAAAATTTTTTTAATAATTTTTTAATCAGATATTTTTAATTGAATAACTTTAAAAATATGAATCATAAATAAAAGAGTTGAATTGTATCTAATTTAAATTCTTGCAAAACTTATCCTCTCAAATTGTCAACCACAAATTTTTTTCTGTATCTAGCTTTTAACGATATTTAAAGATGAGAGAAAAGAATTCAAATAATTTGAGAGGAAAAGACAAGAGTACTTAAATATGTCATAGATCAAAATTTATAATCATAGATTAAAATTGACATTTATCAATATGTCATGATTACTTAAATATTAGAAATGTCAAAATAGTTTGTCTTAATATGTCCATGCATTATTATAAGGTTTAATTTAATCTTTTCGTCATCAAATGTTTCAATTGAATGTAAAGTATGAAATTAGTGTATACTTTATTTAAATCTAATCATATTTATTCTTACTAATTAGTAATTGATTTATAAACTAGAGATTTTCTTAAATCACTATTAGTTAAGAATAGTGGAACATTCTTTGTAGTGATAAATCATTTGTTGACTTACTCAGTTATCTCCACATAGTTTATATTATATCTACGTACCACCGACTTAGCTACTCCAAATAGAATATGTCATAACTAGCATCAAAACATGGCAATTCTCATCTAAGATATCTTGAAAATCTAAAATCATTATCATTTACACAACTATCATAATGAGGGGATCCACAAACATATAAGTAATGTTCCATTCTAGATCCTCATAATTAGGTATATTCAGTAAACTTATTCTCTAAACAAGCACTTACATGGTTGTTTAAATATCTTCATAATGCAAGGTGTTGTTCGAGCAACTCTGCATCCCAAAATAATGAGAGAAGCTCTCACATCTCTCTTACATTCTGTTCTCACAACCCAACCTTAACCTTAGATCTACTCCACTTTAGCTTACTTTTTCCATTCCTCCATTTCGAGTTCCCTCTTGTTCATCGACTCTCTCTTATTTCCTTCCAGCATTGCTCTTCCTTTGATGACCTACAAAACAAAACATCATTAGATTCCATTTAGCTTTAAAACTAAAATGGAGACAGACTTCCCACCTCTACCCTCAACCGTTTCCCTCTTTTACTCCATCATCCCCATCTCAACTTGCTATGAACTTTGTACCCTGCTCTTCTTCTCCATACCACTCTACAAATCAAAATATCCCACCCCTAGCCTCTATCGTTCCTCCTCCTAAAGATTTTGCTCCATCTGATAGTGTGTTTCAGCATATTAAAGGGGCTAGAAAGACATGGAAACATGTTGTGGGTGATAATTCTAACTCTTCCTTAATCTACTGTCCACCTATTGAGATTGAAGGTAAGCTAATGGTGGCTCCAAGTCTAGACATTCTGTAGGAAGGAGCAAAGACATAGGATGCTACGCTTGATGGCTTTTTAATGGATAAATGACCTACTTTTCCTATGATACAAGCATGGACTCAGAGAAATTAGAAAGGTAGAGGACTAATGGAAGTTATGTTAACTAAGGAATACAACTTAATCTTTACCTTCTCCTCCAAATCGGAAGCTCAAAAGGTTATTGAAGAAGGCCCTTGGCACATCTCTCAACTTCCTTTATTTCTTCAAAATTGGCAACCGAGCATGGAATTAGAGAAAAGTATATTAAAAACATTCCTCTATGAGTGAATATCCATAACATCTCTCAACTTCCTTTATTTCTTCAAAATTGGCAACCGGGCATGGAATTAGAGAAAAGTCTATTGAAAACATTTCTCTATGGGTGAATATCCATAACATTCCTTTGGAATATTGGACAACTAAAAGTTTGAGTAGGCTAGCCAGTTACTTGGGAAAACCAATTTATATGGATGAAAACACTGTTTTGAGGAAACAGTTTAGATTTGCACAATTATGTGTGAGTATGGATATTTATAAGGAAATGAAAGACAACATTCCTATTCTAAGGTTGGCCGATGGGCACTCTCTCAAAGAAGATAAGGTTTTGGTTACATACCAATGGAAACCTTCTCTAAAAGCATAAGGCAAAGAATGGAAACCAACAAGGAGAGTTTTCATTAGAGGAGACTATTGGGTGGTGACGGGATTGGAGAAGCTTAATTCTGAAGATACAAAGAGTTGGTGGAAGCATAACATATATTAGATAACCATGAAAGTCTAGGTAGGTTGGCTCAGGTTGAAAGGGAACCACCTATAAAAGGTGAGAGTGTCCAAGTGGATAATCTTCCAGATTCAGTTTAATCGATGGAAATTCAACAGCAAACTTTGAGTGCCTCAAATAAATCATTAGGGAAACAGAGGGAAAATGAAATGGATATTAGTGGGAATAATCATTGCCATAGAGACCATGAACTCCAACTAAATGAGCAAACTTAACAACTGGAAGAATAGCAGAGAGGAGTTACTCAAGAGGAACAGTTTAAACAAGTAATCTCTTGGAAGAGCAACAGGAGCAGTAGGAAAGATTCCAAAGGGAAAAGTAATCTCATATGACCCTGATAGTCTAGAATGTAAGAGGAATAAACAACCCATCTAAGTTTAATGCGGTAAGGGATTTTGTTCTAAAGGGAAAGCCTTTGTTATTTTATTTATTGGAAACCAAAATTGGGAAAAAAAACCTGAAGTTAAGTTGATTGGGTAACAAATGGCAGTTTTTCACAAACCACCAATGTCATGTCTATAGAAGGATTATTATTGTTTATGATGGAGATCTTTTGGAAGTGAAAGTTCTAAAAACCAGTCAGCAATTTATCCACAAAAAGCTTAACTTTAAAATGGAAAATACTTGTGCTTTAGCTACTTTTGTCTATGGTTTTAATACAATGTTTCAAAGAACTGAGGTATGAACTTCCCTTCGAAGACTCAAAGCTTCAATTAGAAGTCCATGGTTAGTTAATAGGGATTTTAACGCCACCCTATATAGATCAGAGGTGGAAGGGAATTGTAATCTACTTAGCTACACCTCTGATTTGTTTGATTGCATGCAGGATGTGGAATTAATAGATTTAAAATTTGAAGGTCATAAGTTCACTTAGTCCAACAAACAAAGATCTAACTGGATCATTCAGAAAAAGATAGATAAAGTGATGGGTGTGAAATGCATCGTATTTTAGGGTATAATTTAATATGTGTTTAGTTGTTTATTCGATTGTTTAGTATGTGTTTAGGGTATAATTGTGTTAGTCTGTGATTTATTTGTGTTTTAAGTGTTTTATAGGTTAGAACAATCCTTTGAGCTTAAATATGATGTTTTTGAGGTACCTTAATGTGTTTGATAGTGTTTCAGGGTAAAGATCGAAGAACAGAGGAAACTTTGCATTTCGAGGGATTTTTTAGACCTTTCAGACCCCCAGAAAACCCTAGTTCAACCCTAAACACAAAAGAACATAGATAGAAAAACAAGAACAGAAAGAAGCAACTTTACATTCAACCACTCTCAGAAACCCTAAAGGGAGAGAAAAAGAAGAGAGAGAGAGAAGAAGAAGAAGAGGAAGAAGAAGTGGATCTTAATGCCGCTACTCCCTGGATCAGGTGGTATCCTGATGCCACTTCCTTCCCAATTTGTCCAACCTAAGTTTCATTTTCTCTTTATTTCCTTTTTCATTTAAATGTATAAGGTTGAGATGGATTGTATGGAAATAGATTTCAGGTTGTTGATAATGTTCTGAACTCTCCTTTGGGATTTTTCTTTGAGTTAATGTTGATTTAGTTATTTTTGTGTTTATTGTTCTGGGTGTTATGATTAATTAATGTAATTATATGTTTCGGTAATAAACCGAGAGGGTGAGCTGGATAAAAATGATTAGATCGGATTAATGAGAGTTAGGAGATCTAATTGACCACTTAATCAATCTAGTCAGTAATTTCATAAAGAGAGATCCCGTGCGAGACCCGATTGTTTATTAGAAAGCTTTAGAAATAATTAGAATTATGGGTAATTTGTGAATTAAGAGATTGTAAGTTCCATAATTCGATTAGGGTTTAATGGTTATAACTCGAGAGAGAGTGATTAACCCTATAACCGTCTAGAACTAACACCCCGTGAACACGTAAATGGCTAGATTAGCATTAACAATAGGTAAAATCTCCTCTCTCATAACTTGATTAACTCTCTTGATGGATTTCCATTGTGACTTATGTGACTGCTCAGTTTAATTCTGTTTTTTTACAATTCTTGAATCAAATTCTCGTATTTTTTAATTCTATTTTGTTACAATTCTTGAATCAAATTCTCGTATTTACTTTTCGTGTTCACTTGTGCAGATTTTTATTTCTTTTTATTCTTTTCTCTGAGCCTTATATGACTTATGATTAGGCTAGCACCCTCCTCGTGGGACCGACCCTTCAATACTACAAAGTACAACCCATGCGCTTGCCGTTATTGAGGGTTTTATAAATTGTAAAACTTGCTCAACAAGTTTTTTGACGCCGTTGCCAAGGAGGCGATTAGTTTAGTTCTTTAGTCTAAGGCTTTTCACTATCTTTTGTTTTTAATAGAAATAAAAAAATAGAGAAAGAAGTTTTGGGCGTAAAGTAAAGACACATCAAGAAATCTTAGAGTGAGAATGAGACATTTGAAGAGCTAGATGCCAAGAAGAAATAGAAAGAACAATGATGGAAGATAGATATTATAAGGAGCAAGGAACTTTTGCAAACTATAATGAGGCACAGTATGGTTGGGGAAGAAATTATCCTTATTGAAACATATACACTTCGGGGTGGCAGAGCCAACCAGATTTATATTGGTCGAACAATGCAAGTACTCATATGGGACATCAAGACATATTTGAATTTCAGCAAGATGAGTCCAGTTTATGGTATTCCAAATTGAACAAAATCATGGATAAGCTAATAGACATGGAAGAGAACCAGAAGAGACTGGAAGAGCAATTTGATCAAGTAACGAAAAATCATGTTGCTTCTATTAACAACCTGAAGATTCAAGTAAGACAACTTTCCCCTTGTAAGAGAAGTGTGGAAGACTCTCTAAGCAATATGGAATTATATCAATGAGAGCAATACGAGGCTATCACACTTAGAAATGGGAAGAACAAAAGGAACCAGTGGAAGACCATGTTAAACCCTACCTTATGGGAGACCAAGAAATCAAGAAAGAGGATGAAGAAAAGAATGCCAACCCTCCCTATTATTC
>JANQAP020000194.1:842647-855524 GCA_026874005.2 Erythroxylum coriaceum
GTAAATAGGCATGCCTAGAAGGGTCTGCAGCTGCTCCTGGACCATCTAGGCATGCCTATTTACCCTCGACTAGGACTTGGCAGTTTTAAAACAAAACATTTCATGTCGACACTTCGGTGTCTCTTAATAATGACACTTCAGTGTTTGAGACGTAAGTCTCTCCTAATATTGACACTTCGGTGTCTCCTGATAAGGAGACATAAGTCTCTCCTATTCTGTGATACCAATAAGTATCTCCTGTTCTAGTCCCGTTACCGATTTCTGTAAAAAGGATTAGCAGGCTAACTAGTTTTGCGTTTTGATAAATGTTCAATTTTGATATAAACTAAGTTCAGTTCTGATACTACTAATTCTTGTTCTGATATAAGCAAGATTTATTCAGATACTTTAAGTTTTGTTTTGTGACTCTTGTATTCTGTTCAGATATTTATAAGTTTGATGCAAGTATATTCTGTTATGATATGTGCTATTATGTTCTGATAAAAATGATATTAGAATGTTCAGTAATTTGAACAATTAAAGTTTTTTTGAGATTTGTTAAGATCCAGTGTATGAATATGCTAGATGACTATTAGAGACAATCGACAGTTTATATGTCGTTTAGTTATTCCCCACTAAGTTATACGCTTAGCACGGTGGTTTTACCCCCGTGAGGTTCTGATAAGAAGACTTGAGACTGGAATAAAGACAACTGCAGTGGCTAAGAAGATTGTGTTTTGTTCTGGAAATGTTCAATTTGTTTTGAGTTGTTCTTCAATGTAATGAGATATGTTGTATTTTGTGTTTTGTTTAATGGTTTACCTTAATACAGTTTGGATTTAGATTTAAGGCTTGTATATAATTAGTATCATGTGTATGTTATATTCTAAATATGACCCAACTAATGATGAATGAAATGTATGCTCCTTGAGTTTCAAGAAATGCTTTAGTATGTATTAAATTACTTTGGTTCTATTTTGTGTAGCATCTGTTTATCCTCCTAGGGGGTATGTGGGTGTTACATTATTTGGTATCAGAACATGGTTTAGGTGATTCTGGTTTAACCAGTGCTTAAATATTGCTTGTACTTGAATATAAGAGTTTTGTTTGGCCTAATGCGGTTTGTCCCATATTTCGATTTTAGATTTAAGTATGGAAAGATCTCATGAGGTTATTGAAGAGGTTGTTGAGAGTAATACTCCTGCGCAATCTTGTCCGTCTATATCTGGACCCTTTAGGGTAAATCTAGATGAATGATGATCCGTCAGAGTGTGAGAAAATGAAAGTTTGTTGATATCCTGATATAAGACATACTACTTGGTTCAATAAGTTGGACATAGAGTCAGTGTACTTATATTCTTGGTTATATTAAGGAATATGAGATTAGTATTATGCTATGGTTGTATACCTTTAAATTAATGTAGAAGTAAATATATTTATGTGGCTTTGATGGAGGAAGGAATATAGATGTAAGTAAAAGTGATGGGATTTAAAGTGTGCAAACAAAGTTGAACGAAGACCAAAATTTCTATTACCTTGAAAGGATGAACTTGGTATTGGAATGGTTATTTAGGTATCATATTAAGAGTTTATGATTTAGTATAAGATTATAACATTGGATTTGATATTAGAATTTTATGATGGTTACGTATTTCATATTTTTGAATTGATTGAGAACATATGTAAGTAAGATGGACTAAATAAAGTGCTCAAGATTAAGTTGATCAGTTATGGCGAGAGTACATATGATAATGTGATTGCTTTGGCGAATGATATTATAATGTACATATGTATTATATGCTTGGATATGAAAGTAAATGAGGTCAAGGTATCATTCGTGTAAGATATTGATTGGTAACCTTATGAAAATAAATCTCTAGACAAGATGCAATGATCTTGATGGTATATACCAAGGCATAAGAGTAAAAGTGTAAGCCTATCATTTCACCGAGCTTTAATATATAGAACATTTCGATTATGTGACATATGATAGTGATTAATCTTTTTGAGATATTATGAATGACAGAAAAGCAATGACAAATATAGTTGACTGAACAGTACATATTATTGAGGAAAGAAATCTCTTGTATAAGAATTTTCACTTGCTACGTAAATCAAATGTTCCATTTCTAGGAACGAATGAGTATTCGGATAAGTATGAGACTCAGGCATGAGAAGCTGAATATACTATAGAGAGTGCATATATTTTGTTTGTTGTAAAGTATCCAAACTATGTTATTGGGTTCTTGCATATGAGATGACACTATTGTTATTGTTAGAAAGACCTTGATCCACAAAGTATTCTATGCCAGAATGTTCAGGGGGTACAAGTCAGATTCAATGTATGTGTACAACAGTTATCAGACTAGAATGATAAATTATCAGTTAGCTCTTCAGTATCCTCAGTTGTTCTTATATCAAGTATGACTTTCAAGGACAAAATTCTTTTAAAGAGGGAGAGAATTGTAATGCCCTAAATTGTACCCTAGTTGAAATGATACATATGTATGAAAGTATATGTACTAGAAATTATGATATGATTGTAAATTACATATGTCTTGAATTTTGGTTAATAGATCATACTTATTAAGTTGGGATTAATTAACACCATTAGAGAATTAATGTATTAAAATGGACATTTAGAATAGGAAAATTGTCAAGTGGCAAAGTTGGTATATGAAAATTAGTATGATTAAGCTTATCCTTTGAATGACATTTGGCACGATTGGTTGATTAACAAATGGACCAATGATTATATGATAAGTGGACCAATTTTAGAGTGAAATGTGGACAGATTTTTTAGGTGACTAATGGCAACATCTTAAGGTGACAAATGGCACTTTAGACTTGTAAAATGTGGAGCTTTAGAATGGTGACTTATGTAGCTTTACAAATGACGACATTTGTAGCCTTATAATTGGTGACATATGTAGCCTTATAAGTAGTGACATATGGAGGCTTAAATGAGTGACATGTGAAGCCTAGAGTAACTGACACATGGACCAATAGAATAGTAACATATGGACCAATCGAAGGATAACATATGTACCAATAAAATGGTGACACATGGACCAATAGAATGGTGACACATGGATTAGTTTGACTTTCTTTGAATTTTCTAGAGAAAATGGATGAAAAAAGCAATAGAAGTGAGAGTGAAGGTCGGCCATAAGGTTAGAAGAGGGAGAAAAATGAAAATGAGAAGAGAAGGAGAGAAAAGGGGAAGAGAAGAGGAGAAGGAAAGAAGTTATCAAGGTAAGTTGAAATTCTGGTTTCAATTTCATCTTTCTCTTTCGATCTATCTTTCATATCCTTAGAACACGAAGAAACTCAAAGAATGAAAGTTGTAGATATAGGTCTTAACTTGACCTTTGTGAAGTGGCTTGACAAAATAGTGACTAAAGCTCAAGTTATGCTTGTTTCCCTAATACTGCCTGTGATAGACCCCTGTGCAGGAACCTTGTATTATTTCCTGATTTCTAAGGGCTTTAGAACCTGAATTAGTCAAAGTATAAAACATGAAAAATGATTATTGATGTCTTATTAATGCTTCTGTGAAACGGTTTGGTTAGGAAATGTTTTGATAATGATTTATTTAGGGTTATGTATTGGTTACATGAAGGGCCGGTTTGGTTAGTTCTTGGAAGAAGGAACTTGAAGGTGATTTGGTAAGGGAATTCTAAACTTGACAGCATGTATTAATACAGGTTTGATGATAATTGAATTGGCAAGAAGTATGTGTTATGATGTTGATATTGATAGCTTGTATTAATATAAGTTGTATGATAATTAAATTAGTATGGAATATGTGTTAAGATGATGAGAAATGAATGCTGAAAAAATGATATCTGTGGGATAATTTCTGGTTTGGTTTTGATGTGTGGAAGAGATTGATTTGTAAGTTAGTTAATGAATGATTTTTGAATTGGTTTTGTACTTGAAATTTATGTTAAGCTGAGGCATGAATAAGGTAGAATTGAAGTGGAATTGATGAACTATGGTGAAGGGGTGTTGAAGGTATATGACAATTGTAGTGGTTTCACTGAACAGGTTTCACTGAACAAACATCGATATTTTGGCTATAACTTGACCTATGGATATCCAAATGGGGTGATTTTAATTTTAGATTAAACCAAATAAATAAGTATACGATTTTCATGAAGGAATAGAATTTTAGTTCTGTCTCTAAGGGTTTTGAAATTTGGCTTGAAGTTGAGTTATGGATTCTGTTACTGCTTGAGAACAGTATATAGTATTTTGGGGATAACTCTAGAAATAATGAACCACATTGTATGAAATTTAGTTCATTAGAAACTTAAGATATAGAAGAACATTTGTTTAGAAGAACATATTGCCCAGAAACCTCAGTTTCTATATCAAAATGGCCATACAAATATGACCCAAAACTTGTCCTGAGAAAATCTGGAAAAAAAGTGCAAGAAAAG
Organism: Erythroxylum coriaceum; assembly: GCA_026874005.2. NCBI lineage: Eukaryota > Viridiplantae > Streptophyta > Magnoliopsida > Malpighiales > Erythroxylaceae > Erythroxylum > Erythroxylum coriaceum. The sequence goes on from JANQAP020000194.1 coordinate 847,072, forward strand.
GATAGTACACAGGGTTTTTACATGGTAAATGCTTAATTGTGCAATTGTTGAACCACATGAGGACAAGTCTCTTTAGTGTGGTGTAATTAGACTTGATTAAGGTGTAAAATGAACCTAGTTTGATGTGGAATAGGTTTATTAAAGGTTGAATAAGATTTGGATTTGTAATTAAAGTAATAACTTAAGGAAGGTGTTATTAGATAACAAAGTATCTAATTTTGGAACTTATAACGTATTAAAGGAATGAAGTCTACTTATGAATGTTAATGTGATTTCAAGAAAAAGAGTAATTTGTTAATTATGAATGTTTATGAATTGGGAATTAGTGTGACTATATGTAATGTGTAATTGCTTAAGGTATTCTTTGGTACATTATTACAAATGTTTATGTTTGCAAGGCTTTGATTAAGTGTGAATGATTATATCCTATGTGAGCAAAATGGAATAAGTCATATGATATGCATTATATCTTTTACATGTGATTCTGAAATCTGAAATGTTTTGTTTTAAAACTGCCAAGTCCTATTCGTGGGTAAATAAGCATATCTAGAAGGGTCTGCAGCTGCTCCTAGGCACATTTAAGGTGTCGACACTTCGGTGTCTCCTGATAATGACACTTCGGTGTCGTAAGTCTCTCCTAATATTAACACTTCGTTGTCTCCTGATAAGGAGACATAAATCATCTACTATTTTTTGATACCAATAGGTATCTCCTATTTTGGTCCCGTTACCCACTTCTTTAAAAAGGATTAGCAGGCTAACTAGTTTTGTGTTCTGATAAATGTTCAATTTTGATATAAACTAAGTTCAATTCTGATACTACTAAATGTTGTTTTGATATAAGCAAGATTTGTTCAGATACTTTAAGTTCTGTTTTGTGATTCTTATATTCTGTTCGAATATTTATAAATTTGATGTAAGTATATTCTGTTATGATATGTGCTATTATGTTTTGATGCAAATGATATCAGAATGTTCAGTAATTTGAACAATTAAAGTTTTTCTGAGATTTGTTAAGATCCAGTGTATGAATATGCTAGACGACTATTAGAGACAATCACCAGTTTCTATGTTGTTTAGTTATTCCCCACTAAATTATATGCTTAGCACGATGGTTTTACCCCCGTGTAGGTTCTGATAAGAAGACTTGAGACTGGGATAAAGACAACCGCAATGGCCAAGAAGATTGTGTTTTGTTTTGGAAATGTTCAATTTGTTTTGAGTTGTTCTTCAATGTAATGAGATATGTTGTATTTTGTGTTTTGTTTAATGGTTTGTAAAAGCCTTAATACAGTTTGGATTTGGATTTAAGGCTTGTGTATGTTATGTTCTAAATATGACCCAACGAATGATGAATGAAATGTATACTCCTTGAGTTTCTAGAAATGCTTTAGTATGTATTAGATTACTTTGGTTCTATTTTGTGTAGCATCTGCTTATCCTCCCAGGGGGTGTTACAACTCTTGCGTTATGGCCCTCTTAAATGCTTCCATCATCTTTGTGTTATTCTTAGTGTAAATCGCGTCATTCATGTTTAGGCATCTTATTAAGAAATCATTGCCTCATATTTTTACGTATAGTAATGGCTCATTTGGACTTTTGATGAAGCCATCTTCTATGAGGTATCTGTTAATCTTATTATTCCGTACTCGTGGAGCTTGTCTAATTCCATATAATTCCCTTTTCAATTGATACACTTTGTCTTCTTTTCCTTGAATTTGGTACCTTTTTTATTGCTCCACGAATACTTCTTTTTCAATTTCTCCATTTAGGAAGGTTAATTTCATATCCAATTGATATACTTGAAGATTTAGTCATGCAATTGAGGCTAACACTGGTCTTATTGTTTCCATGCAGAAAATTGGTGCTAATGTCTCGTTGAAGTCAGTACCTAGTTTTTGTGAATAGCTTTAATAACAAGTCAAGTTTTATATTTCTAAATGGATCCATCTTCATTATATTTGACATTATAGATCCATTTTAGCCTAATGATGTTTTTTCTTTTGGCTTTTGCATGAGTTCCCATAAACATTTTGATCGATTATTTTGATTTCCTCATCCATGGTTTTTCTCCAAACTTCTTCTTTAGCGACTTCTTCATATTCTTTACGTTCTCCACTGAAGAATGCAACATTTTCATATCTTTCGTTTAGCTTCTATTTCCTTGTTGATCTTTAAGGTTGAGGCACTTCTTCCTCTTCTTGATTTTCTTCTTCTTGATATTGTTGATTATGTTATGATGTTGATGGTGATGATGTGCTTAGACGTGGATCCCTTACTCCATGCAACTCGATGACTTTTTTATAAAGCTTGACTCCTTTTATGGCTTTAGCATTCCATTGTCAACTTGCTTTTTTGTCAAAGATGATGCCTTTTGAAATGATCAGTTGTTTTCTTTCAGGCCTGTAAAATCGATAGACTTTTGATTGATAATTGACCGACTATGCTTCATAAGGAGTCATATTAACTACTTTTGCCCACAAGTTTTTTGGTAAATTATTTCTTTGTAGCATTGATCAAGTCATCTCAATAATAGTTCTATTCTTCCTTTTTGTGACACCATTTTATTGTGGTGTATGTCAAAAAGTTAGCTACTTTTTAACACTTTATTCCTTGTAAAAATTAATGAACCTTTGATCATTGAATTCTCCCCCATGATCACTTTCTCGGATTTTAAGAGAATGCCCATTTTGTTTTTCTACTAGGCCTTTGAACTCTTTGAAGCTAAAAAATACATCAAATTTTTATTGGATGAAATGAGCTCATATAATTTAGGCGTATTTGTTGACAAAGAGAAGAAAATATCTTTTTTCTCAAACACTAGTAGTTCTTGATATACCCCAAATGTCAACTTGCATTAATTAAAGAGGAGTTTTGGCTCTCAAAGATATTTTTGGAAATGGCATCCTACGCATTTTACCATAAATGAAACCTTCATTTACTTTGTTTAGGAGCTTGAGGCCATTGAAATTCAGATGCCCATATCTTAAGTTTCATAATATATATTAATTCATATTATTGCATCTCAATGCACATTTTTGACCAAATGGTATATATAACCTTGTTATGGGCCATTTTGATGGAAGATGTAACTTGTCCTTTCTTCTTGTCAATAATGATGCATCTATTGTCATCAAATATGACTTTATAATTTTTACAAATCAATTGGCCTACACTTAATAGATTTTGAGCAAGGCTATCAGAGATGTACTTTTTATTATTGTCTTGGGATCTAATAGTAGCAATGCGTTTTGTTTTAATAGTGTGTTTATTTCCATCACCAAGTATAACTTAGGATTTCAGACTTTCATCTAATTATATAAAGCAAATTTTGTTCTTTATCATATTATTTAAAGAACTATTATCTATGTACCAAACATCCTTTGATTTTTGTGAAAAGTATATTGTGTGATCAAAAGATTCATTATTTTCTGATAAATTTACTTCTTCCTTTTGTCGATACCAACAATCTTTTTCATAATGGAGGTGACTTTTACACCTTTTTCATTGTACTAACAATCTTTTGTATTATGATTATTTTTCTTGCATAATTTGGAATAGGAGCTTGTTGTATCATTGCTCCGTTGATTTCCTCTTCCCCTACCATAGTTAGTAAATGCTCCTCTTCTTTGCTTTAATGGTTGTTTGAACCTTTTTATTCTAGTTTTATAAGCTTTTAAAGAGTCCATTAATTTCACTAAAGGGAATTTTGATAAATCTTTTGATTATTCTATAATAGCCACAATATGATCATATTTTGCAGGAAGACTTCTTAATATTTTTTATTATTTTCTTATTTTCTATCATGTGCCCATAAGTTCTAATTTGATTGAAGATATTAGAGATACGACAAAAAAAAGATTGTATTAATTTATCTTCCTGCATTAGCAGTGTGTCAAAATCTTTCCTTAAAGATTGGAGTTTGATGGACATTACCTTATCCATATCTCTAGACTCATTTTTGAGTATCTCCTACACCTCTTTTGCATTGACTTGCTTGCATAATCTTTGGAAAAATCTCCTAGCTAACTCCTTGTTAGATGACTAGCAAAGCCTGGGCATCATGTTGTTTGTCGAGACTTCATAATCACTCTCTATAACATCCCACATGTCTTGTGAGATGAATAGAGTCTTCATTTGGATGCTCAGATAATTATATGCTTCCCCATTAAAAACATGAATTAAAATTTGGATATAATTGAAGGTTGGTAAATTAGGTGAAGCAAGGAATGCCATAGAGAAGGATCACTCTCCTATGATACCACTGCTAGATTTTAGGGACGTGAAAGGGGAAGAGAAGGGTTTGAATAAAAAGAGGTTTATTACTTTGGCTTGTTATTGCTCACAATATTTTTCTTCATTTTAGTAGCTTATATTTCATACCTATTTATAGCGTTAGGAAGTCGATGGTGACTTCTAAAATATTATAAATATTTTGCGTATTATTAATTATACCTCTTAGATTTTATTATTTTGGACTTAGAGTTTATAATTGATTATGAGAGATATTTCTACATAATTAATTACACACACTTTTCAAACTCTACGTTTCAGCAGAATTTTTATGGGATTGATATTACTTTTGTTTTTATAATTCCACACATTTTCGTAAACTTTCTAGATTAAATTTCTAAACACTTTCCTAGAATTTCTATATTAATTTTCAACAATTTCATACTATAGATAGGTTTAAAATAATTTATACTTTAGTAAAAAAATGTCTAGGAACAAACCATAAAAACCTACAAAGTTTAGGGCATTCTACTATTATTTTTTTCTAATTACATTATTATCATATTGTTATGCAACTTTAGTGACCTACTTTAGGACGTTGGTTACTAAAACTATGTTAAGCATATTACCTTTTATCAAAATCAAGTTTATTTTTTGTTTAAATATATATTTTTTAGAAGAATTTAATTAAGTCTATTATATTTTTAGAATATAAAATAATTAATAAAAATAGCAACCTTATGTTTCTAAAGTAATCATCATTCATCCTATAGACAAGGATATAAAAGTTTGATAAGAAATACTTAAACTACTCCAAACAAAGATCACTAGAGTTATAAATGAGCTTTATATGCTTCATTTGGCTTACTGTATTGATAAAAAGGATGAATGACATCTACAAGTAATTTTCTATTTGATATTAAAACTTTAAAAGGGCAATGATACTTTAAACTATATTTAAGCATTATATTTTAAGTATTTTAGGAACTTCGAACATAAGAATTTGTAATACATAACAGGAGCCTTAGTTACGTATCCCAGATTGAACATGAAAGGGAAATAATGAAGAAATGTGGAAATACTTGATTTTGATTCCATAACTTTCTAACCAGCTTTTCAAGGCGAAGCAGGCACGAATCCTCTGACACCTCCACAAAATCTACTCATCGAGACGTGGTCAATTTCTTTTTGTAGTTTTCTTAAAATGTGAACCTTTGAATGGGTCAGAGTAACTTGACATTCACAAATTACTTAAGCAACTATAGGAGACCTTAACCTATATATATAGCTTCCATGTTAGGCCTCCCTATCAGAGGCTCAATAAAGGTTCGATCTGCATCGGCTATGGTCCATTTTCTCTCTAGACTTCGGCCTATTAATCTAGATCCTTTATTGGGCCACTTTATTATCTTTATTCAGATTAAAATTATGTAACTTAATCGACAAGTTACCGAAAACTGATAAATTGCAATTAATTGTTGTCCCCCTCATATAAAAATATCTAGCATTCTCCCCTTTAGACAATAATCAATTGCAGTATTGACATAATGTTAAAACCAATTTAAAAATATGGTTAAGCCAATCATTGTATGGTTAAACATGTTAAAAAATAATTTGAATTAAAGATAATGAAAGTCCATCATTCTGTCTCGTAAGGCTTTTGAATACATGTGTCATGTGTGACATAGATCCAATATAATAACTAATATCTAATACCTCACCAACATGAATGAGAAAATGGAGTGTGATAAACTAGGATGATACTTGTATGATCTGATATGTATCATCTTTCTGTTTGTAGGTCTTAATTTCTCTAAACTTTTATGCTAAACTGCATATGTGAAACTGCACTAAAGAAATTTTGTTTTCTCTCACCAAATGCTAAACTGCATTAGAGAAACTTTATGTTCTCTCTCTGAATGCTAAACTGCATTAGAGAACCTTTGTTTTTTCTTACTGTATGTTAAACTGCATTAAAGAAAATCTTTATGGGATTAAACTCTTATATCCCTATACGTCATGTCAAAATCCATAGATATACATAATAAACTATATATGTCCTAATGACATCGGCCTAAGATCAATTTGTATATATACCCAGTGACCTTTAAAATGCTTAAGATCGACACAAACCTTAAGACTTTCATATGTATTATGACAATGTATAATAACGCTTATAACTGAGGATAAAAGGGTGATCATTTTTATTAATAAACAACCATAATGTCATAATACATCAAAATATATAAACATACAAGGTACAAACATAATGATCTTTAACTAACAGTGTCAAAGGACTTCAATACACACATATTGTATATATGCCTTTCAAAAACAAGTGGACGAAGTCCTTTAGTTAAAGGATCAGCAAGCATCTGCTTAGTCCTCAAATGCTCCACCTCAATGTCACCTTTTTATATCAACTCCTTTATGGTCAAGTATTTAACCTCTAATTGCTTAGATCTTGTGATACTCTCATTGTTGTTACTAAACAACACAGCAACAAGATTGTCATTACACAATTGAATGGGTAATTATAGACAACTTAGAAATTAAATTCCTGAGCCAAATCACCTGTGTAACATCCCCATAACGTGCTACAAACTCTACATACATTGTTGAGGAAATCACTAGTGTCTGCTTGACACACTTCCATAATACTGTACCATCTGATAACATGAAATTGTAACCTGAAGTAGACTTTCTATCATCCGGATACATAACAAATCAGAATATGTATACCCTATGAGTTCTAGATTGTTGACCCTTCTGTATGCAATATCCAGTCTAGTGCATATCCGGGCATACATCAGGTTACCAACCACACTAGAATAAGGAACATTCTTTATGATCTCTCTCTCTACTTCATTCTTTGGACACTATGCCAAAGATAATCTCTCACTATGAGAGATAGGTGCTACAACAGGTTTATATTTGTTAATGGACATTTTATATTAATTTTAAATACATAATTTGCTAAACTCTTGTCCATTTAAGGTTTGAATTGTACTAATTAAGAGTTATTTATTTTTAAATAGGAACATATTGGTTTTGGAATGTTCAAAAGAATACACCAAGAAAAGCACTAGAAAATGTTAACGTGTTGCATGCAAGAATAGTTGGGGACGTAAAGAATAAGAAAAGAAAAAATAGCCGGGTACTTTGGGAGAAATTAAAATACAAAGATACAAAAATAGCAGCCCAAAATGGCAGTGTAAGAGGCTATGGAAAGAGAAGCAAAATGCAAGCATACACTGAAGAAAAACACCCATGACGATATGGAGCCCATGCAACGCAGAAATGGGGAAGAGCAAGCTGGAAAATGGAGACAAAGCATGGGAAATAAAGAAGAGGCCATACTAAGAAAAATCATTACATCAGCTAATAGAGGTGTGGGCAGCGTAAAAAGAAGGAGCTGGGGAAGGAGAGCAGAGTGGGTGGTCTGGAAAAAATGAAGTTTGTGCATAAAAGAAGAGGAGTGAAGTGAGTGGTCTAAAAAAAATAGAAGAGAGTGGCGTGAGCTAGAGAGAGAAAAAACGAAAACTCAAGGAGAGAAGTAGAGAGCGTGAGTGACAGCTGGGGAAGGGAAGAGAGAACGAAAACAAAAGGAAGTGTAGAGTGCAAGAGAAGTGAGTAGCGGGAGTGGTGAAAATAATAGAGAGGGTGGCGTGATCTAGAGAGAGAAAAAACAAAAAACAGAAAGAAAATAGAAGAGAGTAGCGTGCATGGTCTGGGAAGGGAAGGAAAGAAAACGAAAACGTGAAGGAGAGAAGGAGTAGCGTGAGTGTTCTGGAATAGAAGAAGAGTAGCGTAAAGACGTGATCTGGGGAGAGAAAAAAAAGGAGAACAGTTGAAGAGTAGCGTGAGTGACATGATCTGGTGAGAAGTGTGCATGGTCTAGAAAATAGAAAAAACACAAGAGAGTATACTACGTGAGCTGTTGGTGGAAAAGTTGGAGAGTTAAAGGAGATTACGTAAGTAGCTGGTGAAAATGAAAAAAGAAGACATGCATGCTGGTGGCTTGAAGACGTGACAGGTGGGGAGAAAATTAGAAGACACATGTTGATGCTGGCTTGAAGATAAACGTGGAGGCTAGTGGAAAGGCAGCAGTTCACGCAAGCTTGGAGCATTGGCTAAAGCAATTTTTTTTATCCTAGCAACCACAATTATCTTTGGGATTTACTTTATTCTTAGTCTTTATTTATTTTAATTGTGTGGAT
>JANQAP020000194.1:893319-904248 GCA_026874005.2 Erythroxylum coriaceum
CACACTCTTCTATTATTATTATTATTTGACTTTCATCAAAATCAATAGAAGGAGTGAAGTCTCCTTGACTTAACACTTCCTACAATGGGTTCACATAACTTGGGATATAGTAAAGAAAATAGTGCTACTCATGCATATCTATTTCCTGAGCAACTCAAACAAATTTTAGAATTTACCTACTCATGAAAGAAAGAGAGAAATGAAGATTAGAAGGAATATGACTCACCTGTAGGTATTTGAGTGCATCTTGGCATACCTCCTCTATATCTACTACCTCACCAGCCGAGTTCATGAAGGAAGGTCCTCTGTTGTCCCCTCCAAACTCCTGATATTCAAATGAAGCTTTTTAATCTTGGGAGATTCACAAAACCTTTAGAATTATGATCTCCTACCTGAGATGAGAATTCCCTTCCAACCTAGAGACAAACAGAAGAACCACCTCACTGTCATCGTAGTGTCGCGAACTCCAGAGTGTTCGTCCCCAATTGATTAATTGTTTGAAGTTTCAAGAAAGGTGGGAGACGTTTTACCCTAATTACGGATACGTCGTCACACAACCTCTCCCAAATTGGTTCTCAACGTTGTCGTTTTGTCCTTGTGTGCTTTTTAGTGTTATCTTTGTCGTTTTATCTCACGTTGGAGGGTCCCTCTCCATAGATGTACACTAAACTTCTTTTCTCCTTAATGAATTTTTAAATTCTCAAATAAATATTTTCACACTTCAATATATGAAATTGACTACTTCTTTCATAAAAAAGAAACGTAATATTTGCTAGTCTTTACTTTCTATTAATGCCTAGTCTTAACAGATTAACAACTAGGAACAATGTACATATAATATATAAATGTAATATAAATCTCATAATTATGATATTATCATAATTTATTTGCAAAATATATTTATCTCATAAACTTTATCTTATATGTATGTTAATTAAACAAATACGCATAAGATAAAGAATGTCTTTGATTAATTATGTTACAAAATATACAACCAATCGATTGACTGTAGGATATAAACTAATGTCTATCTTATGCATTCAAGTTAAACTTATTGTAATTTTGCCTTATAAAAAATTAAAACAAGTTAAAATATATATTTAAACCTTTTAATAACTTGATTATGAACTATACAAAAGTTTGATTATATCAGACACGTTTAGAACAACTAAAATAAAACAGATTTGTAGGATTGAAATAAAGAATATGTCAACAGGTTTGACAATTTGACAATTAATTCTTTAAATTAATTGTTGCAAAATAATCAATTGTACCGTAGAAATAGGTCATGAATTGGTCGAGTTCATACTTTGAAGTTTGGTCATATCTCCTTAGTCCATGTCTTTTACTGCTCTAGAATGTTTTATTTGAGAATAAAGGAAGAAAAAAACATACGAGTTTCTTTACTTAGCTGACGGGCCAGCTAGAATCTTTGAAACTCGATGTAAATGAAGAAGTCACCGATGACTTGGTATTATATTGGCAATTCTGCACTACCTAAGCCAACATTGTCTATGGTTTTGGATTCACCTCTACTTCTAAAGAGAACAGTTTGTAAAGCTTCTTCTTCTTTTGCGTTTGTTGTAAGGCTAGCATTTCTAAAGCCCCTTTCCGGAAAGTTTGATTAGACTTGACTAATGTTTTTTTAAAATACTGGTTGGCTTTCGCGGGGAATTGTCTATGTATAATCTTTGACTTGTTTAGAAATTTAATAAATGAATTACTTAAATTTGTGACAAATTTAAGTAGGAAAATTATACAATAATCAGAATACCGATAAAAATAATAGAAAAGAATTATAAAATTAATTTATATTGTTTTGGTCCTATAATTATTTATTTATCAATATTTACTTGAAATTTTATTATATCTATTTCAATAGGTAAGGAGGAATTTATAGACATCTTTAGGTAAAGATGAAATTTTATACTACTTTTTTTTTAGAGTGGAAAGGAGCATTGTAAATATTTTATTGATTATGAGTCAAGACAAATTTTCAATAATTTAATTATTCTCTCAATTCCTGTCTCAATTACTTAAATATAATATAAAAGTTCTTTTCTTAATTTCACAACAAATCAATCTTGACAATGAGTCGGGCTGGGTTAGGTCTGTCTAAGCTTAAGCTTGGTCCAAAACTTGATTGAGCACTAACCATACAACTCAAGTTCGAATCTGATCAGGTTTGAAAGGTCTAAATCTGATTCAACCTATTTTTTATTTTTTAAAGTTAAAAATAGAAATGACATCATCTTACTCTTGAAATAACATCGTTTTCCTAAAATTTTGAAATTTGAAATCGAATTGAACTAGACAATCTTAGCTCAAATTTAGCCTAAAGTTCACAAATTTTATAAATAAAAATTCAAACTTGACCCGAAACTTGTTCAAACTAGACCGGACCTAAGCTTAACCATCCCAGAGTTTATATCATATTTATATAAAACATAAGTGTTATCAAATTGACTCAAAACAAGTTTTAGATCCTTAAATATCAGTAGTTCTTCCCACAATTTATACCTGATTTATTTATATTTAAAACATATTCAAATATCTCTATAAACTAATTGAAACACTGTCAATTAAACATCAACTTGTCGAGCACTTAATCAATCACCTAACTTTGACAAACTCCCAATATGTCTAGCTCAAAAAATACCATTGATCGATCTAAATTCTTTGTCTAAATGACCTATTGATAGGTAGTCACACGTGTTGGTGATGTCTCAAGCCCAAAATTCACCCATTGTTTCTATTTTTAACCATTCTATAAGTTTCCAAGCTCTCATCATCACTCCTTTGAATCCCAAGGGGACTGATGGAAATATTATATATCATAAGCATCCAAGTAAACCATTAATTCCCTCGTCCGTAGTAGTAATGATAAAATGGTTGATAGCTTGACACATCAGGAGGGTTGTCTACTTACTCTGAACTGCAATTGTTTGCTTTAACGAAGCCATGATAAAATGCCTCATTTATTATACTGTGTGATCTTAGTAGGCAAAGAACCATATTCTAGGTTTGAAGGGAATCTTATAGTTGGAAAAAAATGGCAGTTACGTACAACAATAAACTCATCCACTTAGTTTAGAATTAGAATAACTTTTAACTTTTGAGTTATAAAATTCCAGCTACTAGTACTTGTGGACACAGTTCAAACAACACTTTTAAGTATCTGAATTTGTGCTTCATCATGGCAGTGGTTGAATTACTATAAGCCAGAAATGTTAGACTTCATGTGAATACATAACCGAGATGTTGGAGATAAACCACTGGATGGATTGGAAAGTGGTAAACAAGACTGGGAGGTGCAGGATTTGTAGACTATGGCAATAGAAGATATTGGACCACTATTTATATATATGTGTACCGTATGAAGAAGAAGAGGAGGTCACGTGCGGAGTAGGTGATGGAGGTTGAAACATTTGACAGCAACAATTTGTGTCTACCGACAAACGTAGATGCTTATGATTTGAAATTGGTTTTTTTGATGTGTTGATAAGGAGGCACCCATTCACCGTATCCGAGGGACAAATTAACTGAAGGCGGGGCCTGATGGCGCTTAATGCGGCACAATTTTTACTTTGACCATCTTCCCCGTATTCGGGTTTGACAGATGGTAAAGAAATAGTTGTTCTTCAGGCCACTCTTTCAAGTGTTACTGATCTTCTAGACTAAGCTGTTAACGTATATTATCACACAATCTCTCTTACTCAACTAATCCCCTGTAATTAGCCTTTATTTGTGCCTAAGATCATGTATATTAATGATGTATTTTATTATATATGTTGATTTTTTCCTTTAATTAGAGACATCTACAATGTAACAGTCTAAATTGTTTTTGGTGGGATGGCAACTAGCACTCGATTATAAAGATGAAATGGTTTCAACATTAAATATCAAGACTAAGTACTTTGGTGAAAAATGAAATCTTAATAGGTGTGAGGAATAAAAAATGTGTTATTTTGCTTGTAAAAGTAGCTGTATGCATTACATAAGCTTGACGTTATGGCTGGCTTGTTTTAACATAAGCACCATCAAAGTTGAATCCATCGTCTGGAAGGTAAGATATTTAGTTAAAGTTTCACTAATGTGTCTCAACGTATAGGGAGTATGGTTTACTTGGGCAAAAACAGTCGCTTTAAGCAGTGGCAGTCAATGTCAATGCCTTCATTCAAATCAATAATGGCTAAACTAGTACTACTATGGTCGGCTATCACGGAGGATATAGTCTGACTGATAGCAACATGCACCTCTTTTCAATTCACTATGTAGTCAATGGCTAGGTAGATATCTTAATTGTTTTCATGACCGCTAGGTCTTCTTCTCAACTTAATTTTAATAGCTGATAGTAAAATTTAGCTAATTAAAATATTTATTAAATTTACATTATGATAATAAGGTTCAATATTTCACGATCGCATCATGCGTGGCAGGAAGTATATTCTCTTATCTCTCTCGTTTTCCCGACTAATCTTTCCGTTCTAAACTTTTGTCTCTTGTTTGAGTTTAAGATTGTTCGAAATAGTACTTTTAAAAAGAGTCTCTTAATTAATCAAAAACAAGGTTGTGTGCTACTGATGCTCGTAATAATATTAAACAGGATGTCAGATAAATAAAGAACATTACTCTTCTAATTCTTTTTTGAAGGGGCTTTTTTTTAGTTTGTTACCCTCTCAAACCCTTCTCAGGAGGGCTTGTTTAAAAAGAGCTAGAGAGTAACATCTTCGTTTCTCCTTTAATTCTTTTGTGAAGAACCTCAAATTTTACGTGTTAACGAGATTTGTAATAAAAATTGTTGTTGTATTATTCGAAATAATTCTATACACTAAGCAATGCTTTTCTCTACGTTTATTTTTCAACTAACTTTATTTATTAATCGGGATAAATAACAAAAAGGAAATTTTTATTAAATATATAAAGGTGCTTTAAAGCAAGGTAACGTCCAATCGAATTTTTATATAAACAAAGACTTAATCCATATTTTCCTTCAAAGTCATTTCAATTATAAATTTTTGCAATAGGCAACAATCGTATAAAAGGAAAAACGTATTAAATCCAAACAATTTCTTATATAAAAAAAGAACATCTCAACCTTAGGAATTAGAATGCAAACAGTAGTTAAGTTCAAAATAATTGCAATTATGAGAGTTTGAAAATCTTTGATTAGACGTGTGATTAGGGTATGGCAAATTGGTGTGGTGATGTTTAAAACAGTGTGAACATTAATGGCTACACTCGGGCATTATTGAAGCAACTTGATCGGTAGTTAGGGGCAAAAGCAAAGGAAATATCGTCCCGCATGCCTCGGTGTTTGTGCTTCTGAATGTGTTCGTTTCAACTTTGAACTCAACACTGGCCGTCTTACTTTGACCTGACTCGGCCTTTTCAACTAAACTTTTCCTAGCAATTAATTAGTTTCCAAGATCAAAGAACATAGTAAATGAGATCACATCTTAGGTGCTGTTTAAGATGTGAACCCCTTTTCAGACAGCATCTTTTACTGTGAATCCCGTGCTCTCTAAGAGGACTAATTGCAACTGTCATTAAGGACATATGCTTATTAAGAATTTTACTGCTAACAAACGTGACTGGATCAAAATTATAGATATTGCCCCGGTGTGACGTTAAGGTTAGATCAATGCAAAGTCATCAGCTAATAATCCCCCACTGCTATAAGAAAACTCTGCACCTCTAATTCTTCGACTCAAAACCAAGGCAAACGGAGAAACATCAAACATGGCTTCTCCTAAAGTTTCTCTTCTTTCAATTATCCTATTACTATCTTCTTCAATGGGGCTGTCGTTTCCGATGAAAGACAGCTTCCTTCGTTGTCTCTCCTTCTCTTCTAGGCTCTCATCAGCTCCATTTTCCTCTAACATTTATACTCCAGACAACTCTTCATTCTCTTCTGTCCTAGAATCTACCGCTCAAAACCTTAGATATTTGTTGCCTTCTGTCACAAAACCCTCGTTTATCTTCACTCCTGCTTACGAATCTCACGTCCAAGCTGCTGTTTTTTGCGCAAAGAGGCTTGGAATTCACCTCAGAGTCCGTAGTGGAGGTCATGACTATGAGGGTGTCTCATATGCTTCGGAAACTGAAACACCTTTTGTTATTCTCGACCTCTCCAAGCTTCGTTCTGTTAATGTCGATATTGCCGCTGGCACTGCTTGGATTCAAGCTGGTGCCACTATCGGTGAAGTTTACTACAGAATATATGAGAAAAGCAAAGTTCACGGCTTCCCAATGGGTCTTTGCTCCAGTTTGGGTGTTGGTGGGCACATCACAGGTGGTGCCTATGGTTCTATGATGCGAAAGTATGGTCTTGGTGCTGACAACGTCGTTGACGCTCGCATTGTTGATGCACGAGGCAGAGTTCTTGATCGCAAAGGCATGGGTGAGGACCTTTTCTGGGCAATTAGAGGTGGTGGAGGAGGGAGTTTCGGAGTCATTGTTGCTTGGAAAATAAAGTTGGTTCCTGTGCCACCAACTGTCACAGTTTTTACAGTTACAAAGACATTAGCGCAAGGTGCCACTAAGTTGCTGTATAGATGGCAACAGGTTGCTGCCAATCTTGATGAGGATTTGTTTATCAGGGTCCTTATTACAACTGGTGGAACTGGAGCTCAAAGAACTGTTGCAACTTCCTATAATGCCTTGTTTCTTGGTGATGCTAAAAGACTTCTCCAGGTCATGAAACGCAGCTTCCCTGAGCTGGGTTTGACACCAAAGGATTGTGTACAGACTACTTGGATCAATTCTGTGCTGTATATTGCTGGCTTCCCAAGTAATGCGTCTGCTGATGTTCTGCTTCAGGGGAAGTCTCTATTCAAGAATTATTTCAAGGCCAAGTCTGATTTTGTCACACAGCCAATTCCTGAAGCAGGGCTTGAGGGGCTATGGAAAAGGATGCTACAAGAGGAGGGTCCTCTCATGATATGGAATCCTTATGGTGGAATGATGGCCAAGATTCCCGAGTCTGCAATTCCTTTCCCTCACAGAAAGGGTGTTTTGTTCAAAGTCCAATACTTGACCAATTGGCAGGACGGAGAACAGAAAATGGCAAAACATATGGAGTGGATGAGAAACTTTTACAATTACATGGCACCTTACGCCTCGAAGTTCCCAAGAACTGCGTATGTCAACTACAGGGACTTGGATTTAGGCATGAACAAGAACGGTAACACAAGCTTCGTAGAAGCAGCAGCTTGGGGTTGCAAGTACTTCAAGGGTAACTTCTACAGGTTGGTACAAGTGAAGACGAAGGTAGATCCTGACAACTTCTTCAGGCATGAGCAGAGCATCCCACCTATTCCAATTTCTAAGAAAAGATAAGGAAGAAGAACAGGGCACTGGTAGAAGTATTAACCTATTTGGCAGGTTTTGTTAATTCTTGAAAGTAGTTTAACTAAGCATGCAGAAATAAGCATCCATATAGGAATGAATCGCGGTTTCGAATTCACAGAGAAGTGATGCTTTGCATTTGTTTACAAGTTGATGTCATGGTTGGCTTCTAAAATTTGTGCAATTTTTGTGTTTCTTTAGCTTGTTGTCACTGAAGGAAAGCGTCTATGTAAAACGGAAATGAGTTCCCATTATAAATCAATCTACAATTGTTCTTGACTCATGTTTCAGATACTCTACTCGAGTTCTGTTAAATAACAAGCTTAAACTTCCAAGTGATAGCCTCCCAACCATAAAGAGGAACATGACCTTGTGCTTCAATCTCTAATCAAAACCATTACTACAATATTGACAATCACCTTTGTTTTGATTTGATGATGTAGTCCAAGTGCCTGATCTGTTTCGATAAGGTCATTATCCTTCCAAAGCACCATAATCTGCGCCGGTAATCTGGCTTCATCTTACTTGTTAAGTCTGCTTAAATTTTACTCCAGACTTCCTAGCAAAAACAAAAAGGAAAAGAGATTCAAACTCTGTATTTGTTTCAATTCTAGAGCAAAAGAGAACGTTAAGATGAGCCTCAACATGGTTTCGTACTATTTGAATCGTGCAAAATCATTTCAGTTCGAAAACTATCATACATTTCCCAGTTTAGAATAGGATAATTCAAGTCATATGAAATAATGCCAATTGCTGGCAGCGTCCGCTTTCTTCAACAAATGACTACAGTACAAAAGCAAATATAAGCAATACGGTCGAGAAGACTAGAATGCTTGTTATGGACAAGCAGCGCCGTGACATTTTCTCTGCATGGAAACTTGGAATAACTCAAGAAGCATCGCCGACAAACCTCTAATTGTTTATCAATTTCTCTTTGCTACAATTTCAAAGCAGATCACGTCAAAGGTCCCTATAATTGAAGTGGGCAGCTCATAAGGTGCCATATATCCGTACAAACTTCTTATCCAATTCCAGTTGTAATTTATTTAATCATATAATCTAATTTTTATAATCAAACAAATAATTTAAAAAATTCACGAACAATTTATATGATCTTAACTATGATAATTATGATGATTTTTTTATTTACAATATATTTGATTTCCTATCTTCTATGTGGAAGGTGTATCCGAATTTTCACCAATAACACTATATCCAATTTGTTTATGTACAGTTTTCAAAAAATGAACTAAATTGGGAGGGACAAACCTTCCATATAAATCTTTTTGATTCTTTATCTATTTGCAATGTGAAATATATTTAACATTTTATCATGATTTCTTACTTTCCTTATTGTTGGTTTTAAGGAATCCACTTATACGAGAGATCTTCATCATGAGCCTAGTGAAAAAACATATTCATGAGCTTTGACACCACATTTCAACACAAAATTTTAAGGCATTAAGTTTATGGATCCTTTCCACTTATATGTTCCTCACTAATTATATCTTTTTCCAATATGAAATTCCTACTCACACTTGACATCTCAAAACTTAGTAATTTTTACAAAATAATATTAACGTACTTCGCCTTTAATGGCAAAAAGAGATCTTCTCCTGTGGAGTTTCCATTGAGAATCCGATTGTTTAGTAGCTGAACCAAACTTTAAGTATTTAATACTTGAGGCACTTACTGCAAAGTGCTCTTCAACACCTACAATAGGGCAACTCCCACCTAAATCATACATGCAATTGAACAGTTACATAGCTAAAAGCATATAAGATTTTATGCTTAAGTAAAGGACATAGACTTCCCTATAATTTAAAAGAAATTTGAAAACAATTCCTAATTTTAAAAATTCTTAGAAAAACTATTTTTAATTTTTAACTTTTAGAAAAACTTCTTGTCTTATATTTTAAAAAGAATGATGAAATATACGCGGTATGAATACTAAACATAGGCTAATCAAATATCATTAATACGATGACCTAACTTAGCTCTTAAACTCAACCCTGAATAAATTAAATTAAATTTAAATTTAAATATAACTTGACATCAATAATTTAAGATAATTATAATAAATTATTAGTTTGAATCGATTCGAGTTTAAGAGATAGGCTAATAGTCATATAAGTAACATTTGATTATTACAAGTGTAATATTCATATATAATGTATTTTGTCATTATTTTTTATACAACTTTGAATTAGGACTTCTCTCTCTACGATTATGTTCTGACTTCTTGCTACCTTTACTATCTTTCTGCCCCTTCCTCTTTTAGAAATCCCTCTTCCCCACTCCTTACTCGACTGGTTCATGGTGGCAGCGACCTCTACCTCAACAACAGGCCTCCTATATGGAGCAAAGTGAACCTCATTCTCAAAGGAGGACCTCTTTTCACTTTCTAGGGAGTCTTTTACAATGAAAGTTGGCGGCAAGACATTGGAACTGAATCCAAATAGGGAAGGAAATTCAACAGAGCCTCGTTTAGTGGGAGACTGCCGACAAAATTTTTCGAAGATACACCATAAAGGAGCTTTGAAGCATTATCAAAATATGATTCAAGATTGCATCATCACACCTCCAATGGAGCTCCTCCAAGCAGGCGTGAAGGCTTAGCCCACAGCCTTCATTAGTTTCTTCTGATCTAAATGCCATGCGTTTCCAATAGTGAATGCATGAGCAAAATCACTTTGGAGTAAAAAGGGACTAGAAAAGGTTATGCTAATAGAGGAAGGAATGCTTTTATTGAAGTTCTCTGAAGCTTCCATGTAACATCCCGTTTCTATATTAAAGGTTAAAACCCTAAAATATGGTACATATGAGATCAATGAGAGATTAAAAAAAATGCATCTCATGCTCATGCATCATGTTAGCATACACGCACGTGAATTTGAATTTTTGCACATCAAAATAATTATACATGCATTCATTGACATATTCCGGGTATGATTGATCTATAAATGTGATTATAATTAGAATTGTGAATTTTTTGTATTGAAATCTGATTTTTTTAGTATAAGCATTGATTTAAAATTTTTGGTGGAATATGAAAATTTTCTGGATTTTGAGGAGTACTTTTGGACTATGAAAAAATGTCAAATGGCAGAACAATTTATGAATAGTAGTAGAAATAAGAGTCAAATGGTAGTGAAAATTTTTATGAATGACATTAAGATTTAATGGCAAGTATAATTGAAAATTGGGAGAAATTTGAGTTAAATTGAAGGCAAATGGACTAGCTTATTAAAAGATCAAGAAGAGACCTTGAGAGAGTAACATGTGGCAAGTGACAAGTCACTTGCCACATCACTTGTTAAGTCACGTCATGCTTTATTTTGTCCAACTTATCCATTTCTTCATCTTCTCCATTCCTCTCCTTCACCCACAACATCCACTCTCACCCTCATCATGTTGACTTTTGTTCAACTCTTTCACCTTGTTTCTTCAAGATTCATTGCCTCCCTCTTCTTGTTGCTAAAAGACCCAACATATTCCACCATAGGGTTTCTTGGTGATTTGAAGGAGCTTGGAGCTAAACATGTAAGTTAAACTTTGTTCTTCATGGGTTGTCTTAAT
>JANQAP020000194.1:956753-968999 GCA_026874005.2 Erythroxylum coriaceum
GGATACAGGGCTCATTTTACATAGTGAGCCTTTGGCTCTTATACACTTTCTGAGCTTTAAGCTCTTTTTCATAATCTAAGCTTTAAGTTTTTTTTTGTGGCTACTCCGGTCACAACTGCCTTTATGTTTCATGCATCTCCGGTCACAACTGCCTTTATGTTTCATGCATTCTTGTACTGGAATGCATCACATTCACATATTTTCAATCAGTCACATGATTTTGGATTCACAATCACTTTCACATTCATCATCAGACCTTGGTGCGACATTCAACATATAAGTTGAGAATACACTTATTTCTTCTCATTCACATACAAGTAGCACATCAATATCGCATTTATGCATCAAGTCTTAGACCTTCATTGTCCAGCATCAACATAAACAAATCAAATTCATATCAATTATATTCACATTGCATAATAATCATAACTGTAGTCATTTAATGCAGAAATGAAATCAGAACAAACGATTAAATGAGACCATCTAGGTTGACTCACTGTATGCTCCAGATTAGTAATTGCTTCCAATATCTAGAAACTTCTGAATGTGGACATTTATCTTGCACATCAAAATTATACAATACACACATTGCACAGACATTACTAATTGCACAATTATAAGTATTCCTTTATGCACAAATGTGTATGTGGAATATATGCAATTCATGCTCAATGACAATCCTAGGTATCTTTCCATTATTTTCATCACATTATCAATAATATATCAAAATTCACTTAAGTATCATTTGTACGTAGGGTTTATACCTCAAATAAACACTTTGAATCTAATTTCGTAACCCAATGAATCATTTCGGATTTTTTCCAAAAGCTGACTTTCAGGTCTACTATTCTTGATCATTTAGACAATGCAAATGAAGTAATTTGGCAATACTTTCTTCTATAAAATTGTTCTCCTATCTATTAAGTTTCTAATGACACTAAGATCATTCAATTTGGTTCAGTAATTTGAAAGTTATACTCCAAACACTTTCAGACTGTTCTTATACTGAAATAGTGCCCTGCACTCAACTTCCATCCATAAATTGAAATTCTTAGAGACTGAATTAAAACTCTATTTCTTCGGACAATTTGTATTCCTATGTTTCTAGTTTACTCCAAATTAAAAATAATATCATTTTGATAACTACAGTACAATATATTTCCAAAATACCGAAGCATGTTCAGTGAAAAATACTCCAGTTATGAAGTTCCAGAATTGTTCATCATTTTCGTCCCAATTTAATCAATTAATCTCTCCCAAATGATTTCATATGGCTATAATTTTTGGTGGAGATGTAAAACATTGTGTTCCGAGTCTAATGGTTCAAGTCTCATGTCATTTGGAGGTTAGGAGAGGAAGTTATAGCCAAAAGCATCAAGGATGTTCAAATATGTCAACTTTTCGGTAGGCCGTAGAAGTCACGATCGTGCATGAGCATGATCATGAGTTTCCTGCGGGATTCAAATATCGCAATCATGCTCTGTGACTTTCAAACTTAATAGAAAAGTCACGATCATGCAGAAGCACGATCATGCTTTTCCAATTTCTTTACAAAGTCACGGTCGTGCAGAAGCACGACCGTGCTTTTCTTTCTTCTTCCTTCTTCCGACTGCATATTCTTCTTCTCTTCTTCTTTTCATTTCTTAATTTCTCCATTTCTAACTTACATCCCCATTTTCATTTCACCATTTCATCTCCCATTCAACCTAACACATTCAAAAACAGATCAAAAACCAAGAATTAACACCAAATATCAAAAACATCACATATTCATGCATCTTCTTCATTTCTACGTTTCTTCACTTTCATTTTTCTGCATTTCTATTTTTTACGTTCCCTTCAATTTCTTACTCTAACTATCATTTAAATCATTCATTCTCATTTCCAGACATCACCATATACCTATTCCTTACCTCTAAATTTATTTTTGTTCATCTCTATTAACACCCAAAAATTTGCGTGAACAATAGTGAAGACCAATATACACGTATATCAACAGTAACAAAAACAGAGCATACATCTTTCATATTTCCAAAAATTTCTGCACTCTTTTTATTCATATTTTCATCGATCTTTTACTCTCAAAGATCATTTTAACATTATCCTATGACATTTTGATCATTAAATCTATAAAATCAACATATGCGGTATACCTTGGTTTTTCACTCACGCTTCAGCATATGTACATTTTCATTTTATAACATCAACGGCTAACTAACATGATGCATGTTTCATCTTATGCAACAATTCAGAACCATAAAATGCTTACTTGTTTAAAGCTCTAAAATCTTCAAAATCACTTGAACTCTAGCTTTCCAATATCACAAGATCATCCACATTCCAAGGTTGTAGGGTTAGGTTTCTTATGGTAAAAGAAAGAGACAACAAAATGGGATTAGCAATAGGTAGAGGAAAGCAAAGTGTAACTTTGGTGAAGGTTTGGTGAAATAAGATCCGAAGAAGAAGAAGAAACTTCAAGAAGAAAGCCACAAAGAATATATTTTTAAGACAAGACAAACAGTGTCTCTGTCTTTCAAAGTTAAAGGAATAGTAGTAAATTTTTTAAGATCAACTTTACAAGTGACACTTGTCACTCATCCATCTTTTAAGGCTGTAACTAGTTCTCATTTAACTAGTCCAACCAACTCCAATATTTTTACTGCAATTGTCTCCCATTTTTTTCAATATCATTTTTAAAAAAATTCTAAAGTTATGTATAAAATTCCTCCAATATCATTTGACTCTTATTTCTATTTCCATTTATAAATGACTTGCCAATTGGCATTTTTCCTAAAATTCTCCAAAAATTCTAAATCAATTCATATATTCTCCAAATTTATTTTCAATACAATTAATTCACAATTCTCACATAATCACATTTATAATCAATTATACTCATAATTCGTCAATGAATGCATGTACAAATATTTTCATACGTGCAAAAATTCAAATTCACATGTGTGTATACTAACAATATGCATGATCATGAGATTCATATTTCTTAATCTCTCATTGATCTCACATGTACCGTATTTTAAGGTTCTAACCCTTAGTATGGGAACGGGATATTACAGTAATTAATCAAGAAGAGCTCGTCAATTAACCCTAATTATCGGGAAATCTAAAACAAGCTCTTTAAGTTTATCCAGACAGCTGCATTACAAGTAAGATAAGCATACCAATATAAGCAACAATCTCACAAGCTCGGATTATTTAACTTATGTTATGTTATCTCTAACGATTTAATACTATTATTTGCCACATACGACCTTCAAGACGACTATTTTGTATCGCATTCAAGTTCTAGCTATAGGTTTTCATGAAAAACGATTCAATAGGGCATTAAAATCATTCTCATACAATACCAAATCAATCCATATAAGGTAATGTAAACAATTTAAAAATGGGTAAAGAAAACAATACACAACAACAACAACAATCTTCTTAATGTGCTCCTCGGCCTCGATTTCACCTCCGAACTAGTGTTGGGAAAGTTAGCTTTCCATGTTCATCTTCACGCTCTCACCATCGACCATCCTCTCCACTGCCATTGTTGGTATTGAAGAATGAAGAAAAACTAAAGAGAAAATAAGAGAAAGGTGTTTTCGGCTAGATTTGTCACCCATGTCCTCTCTGTCGTCACACACTTTTCCTTATGTAGTAAAATTTAGGTTTAAACTGAGGGACACTTGGCATTAACAGAGACCCCTGTCTTTGTCACACATGTTAGTTAACTCTCACAGGTGTGAGAGCACCTCATGACCATGCATGGTACTCTCACGGCTGTGAGAGGTACTGCATTCTCATGCCCATGCAATCCAATATATGCCTTGAGACTTCTCCTTTCTTTTTCTTCACTTGACTTTCTATATTGCCTCTTCTTCTTTCAATCTTGTTCTTTTTCATGCTCTATTAATCAATAGAATATGGAATTGAGAAGATGGCTTCAATGGACATGCTTTCAGTCACTTTAGTTTCTTCACTTTTGAAATATACCTAAGATCAAATATGAGCTAAAGTGAGTATCTTAAGCATTTCTAAGGCATTAATCACTAAGTGTAGTACATCAAATGAAGCAACATTTAATCACATATCAATTATATAAACCTGATGGGTTCTAGCAATAACTCTTTATCGAGCCACAATCCACTTTGACTTTTTGATTTTAATTTTGAGCAAAACATTAAGGATTCTCTGTTGGCTCCTATGACAACTCTTGATATCAAATGTGTTCTCTTCAGCTTGCATCCATCTAAGTCACTTGGACCCAAATATGGGACATTACAGGGCAGCTTTTCACTGAGGTTGTCCTGGAATTCTTTGAATCTAGCAAAATGCTAAAAGAAATCAATCCTACCTATATTTTTTGGTTCCTAAAAAGCTTCATCCATGTGCAATGCATGATTATCATCCTATTTCTTGTTGCAATATCATATATAAGGTAATCTCCGAGCTTCTCACTGAAAGATTTAAACTATTTTTATCAAGCTTTGTTAATCTTGCGTAAGGAGCTTTTATTCCTGATAGATATATTGGTGAAAATAAATTGTTCTTGTAAAAATTGCTCAAGGATTTTCACACAGGAAAAAAGCTTAATGGTTGATTACTTAAGATAGACTTCTTTAAAGCTTTTGATTCGGTAAGTTGGGAATTTATTCAGTTATGTCTTGAAGCACTTCATTTACCATAGAAGTTTATACAATGGGTCATATCCTATGTTACTACCTCTTCTCTGAGTATTTTGGTGAATGGCATCCCTTCTACTCCCCTTAAACCTGCTAAAGGAATCAGACAAGGAGATCTCTTATCTCCTTATCTGTTTACTCTTGCTATGGAAGTGCTCTCTCGATTATTGAGTAAGCTAATCCATTGTAATGGGGGTTTTTAATTCTATTATCCATGTAAAGAACTTAACCTTACCCATTTGTTATATGTAAATGATCTGCTTATATTATGTGGTGCTGACTCTTCTTCCTTATATTGAATTATGGATCTATTAATACTCTTTGGGGACAAGTCTAGACTGAAACTAAATTCTAATAAGAGTAGTTTGATTTTTTCAAAAGATGTGTGAAATTTGGATGAACTCAAAAGAAGTTCCGACCTTAATATAAGCTCCACCCCTTTTTAATATCTGGGAGTCCCTATCATGTCTTCTAAGCCTAAGTTGCTGGACTGCTTACCAATCATTAAAAAGGTGAAATCCAAAGTATTGGTACGATAGAATTGTTTTATTTCACATGCAGCTAAACTCACTCTTATAATTTCAGTCCTGAACAGTTTGCATATTCATTGGACTTCAAACATAGCTTTACCTAGAAAGGTTATTAAGGAGATGAACAAGATTATGAAATCCTTCCTTTGGTCTGGAACAGTGGGGAATTCTAAATAAGCTAGAGTTAAATGGAGTGAGGTCACAACCTCTTAACAATTTGGAGGACTCGGAATTATCTCTATCACCAATATGCAAAATGTATTAATGTGTAAAAGATTGTGGACGTTGTATAACGATCAAAATGTCTTATAAAATGGATCCATAAATACTACTTAAAGGATGTTAACTTTTGGCAGGCCGATTTTCAAAGGAAGGTTCATGGATTCTAAAGCAGATGATGAAATTGAGAGATATCATTTATCCTTATATTAAGCATAAGCTTGGTAATTGGTCTAATATTAGTCCCCTTATCTAACTTTCGAATCGTGAAGGTTCACAAACAGATTACCATTTAACCTAAAGGTTTTTACCCTAATTGTTAATGGTGAATAGCAAGGACAATATCGAAGCTTCCATTCTTTTCTGTAGTATTTTCCTTTTCTTCAAAATACTAATCATGAAGTTGTTATTTCTTGGAAACTTCACTCGATTGGTCAATTCATTAATCCCTCTTGCCACCAATTATTTTCTCCCAATCACTCAAGTTCTCTTTGGTCCAATCTACTTTGGAAAAGTGCTATCTATCCTTAGGCTTCTTTCATTGCTTGGGTGGCCATCAAAAATAGGCTCTAAATTAAAAGTCAATGACGAGGAGAGGTGGACACCACTTGCCCCCTATGTAATAGAGTAATGGACGATAGGGATTATTTATTCTTCAACTGTTGCTACTGTAAGTCAATATGGAGTTGAATCTTGCAGCTGCTATCTATTCCTCTTTGCAGCTATAGTTGGAAGCATATTCTAAATTGGATTATTAGTAACACAAAGAAGGATCAGCCTAATTCCTCCCTTCTCAAGGCTGCGTTCACCATCTTGCTCTATTGTATTTGAAAGGAAAGAAACACTCGACGATTCTGGAAGAAGAAGGATGACAAATATAGGCTTACGGACAAAATCATCAACATGATTCGAGAGTATATCCTTGCCAAAAATGCACAACACTCTTTTTCCATAGACATGAAGACTCGATGGCTGCTTTAACTTTTTCTTAACAACTTTTGTACGTTCTTTATGTTAAATCTCTGACGTCCTCTCCCCTTTTGTAATAATTTTGTAGGCTCATGCCTAGAATTTATTGATATGTTGTAAATAGTTACTACTATAGTAATACATCATTCATTTTTTAAAAAAAAACTTATCTAAATTTATGTGAGCTCGTCACCAAACCCTGACATAGTTTGAGGATATGAATAATTTTTTACAGTAATATTTTAATCTTTTGATATTTACTGTACCGACTAATATACTTTATAAAGCTTTGATACATTTTGAAATAATAGCCCAATATAAGAACTCATTTTTATACCATTTTTTGATCGGTACTACTAATCGATATTAGTCAGTATTTACTTTATAAAAATCATAATTCTGCCTTCCTATTCTACTTCTCAGTAACTAAACTTGTCATTAACATCACCCATTTGGGATCAATATCATTATTCCTCACAACATTATAACAAAAAAAACACGAATAGCAAATAAAAGTTCCTCTATTCTCGCTTCTCAGTAAGAACCGGGTCATTTATATAGGATTCATATATTTTATATGAACAAAATTAACCGGCATAAAATTGCAACATCGTTTTGGTACATAGGATTTCGTGTATTGTCGTATATCTGAGTTCACCCAGAGTACTCCATCCAGAATCGTAAGTTTTTGACTAATTAAACCGCAGGATTGAATTGCACGATGTGTTGGTTTGAGTTATGGTCTTTGAAAGTTGAATGAATGATTACTAGAACGTACGGACTCGGAACTGCCCATGGATTGGAAAACAACACAATAAAGAAACGAAAGCTTTTACACAGTTTCGACATTTGTTTGACCAGATTTTGTCTCATCCTAACAATTTCTTGGCTTTAGCAGGTTTGTCTGTTTCTAATTGTATCTTGATAATTTACCTATTTACTGTTTCATAGATTACATACTTGATTTCAGATTATGTACTTGGGATGTGGTTAAATCTCTTTTGTTTCCAATCATTGTGCTATGATTTAGATTATGATAACTTCGATGCTTGTCCCACAAAGAAAAAGTAAAACTCTAAAAGTATTACCAAGTATTAACAGATCCATAAACACTTCTTTTAGATTTAGAGATCGCAAATCACTCAATCCTTAATTCAGTAGGGTTGGATGAATAGGATAAGATGTAATCTGCGCTTACTCTATTTTTATCAAATGTTTCGTATGCTTTTGTGTGTTAACGTTTTATCTGAAAGAAGCTGATATTCACTAAAATGTTGTGATTGATTTTTGCTGAAACGTTGCTATTGCCTTGTATTTGTTTGTTATTCACGTTACCTTGTGTGGACAATTTACTATTAATACAATTCTTTACTTTTTTTTTTTTACAAAAAGTAATACATAGCATTGGTAGCTAGTCGTACAGTCGACAACAGCCATTGGTGTCATAGATAACATCGTTTGGCTGCCTACCACATGGGCTGTAGTTGAATGATTCAACACGTACAACTTTTACTTTTAAGCCTGGTGGACCAGTACTGCCACTTAATAGTA
Organism: Erythroxylum coriaceum; assembly: GCA_026874005.2. NCBI lineage: Eukaryota > Viridiplantae > Streptophyta > Magnoliopsida > Malpighiales > Erythroxylaceae > Erythroxylum > Erythroxylum coriaceum. The sequence continues at coordinate 964,708 of JANQAP020000194.1, forward strand.
CTTTGATGTGTATGGGATATGCTTCAAGCCATTTTATGGACCGAACAAACTAGTGAACAACAGGAAGACAAGTCGTACATTAAGCGCTTTGAGAGGTCAAAGAACAGTGAAGATAAGCAATGGCTAATTGGTATACCTTTACCAGCATGGCAAGAGGCAATCATACATAATTTTCTCATAAGCAAAAATAATAATTTTCTACTTTCACATACCTACTGCGTTCTCTAATCACTATTAGCTAGTAATCTTCTTCTATGCCTTACTTGATTGAGTAGGTATACTCTGCTCATTCCTGAAGAAATTCTCTGGATCAACTGCAGTTTTCACTTTAACCAACCTATCAAAATTATCATTGAAATACTTGTATCCGTAAACTTTGCCTTCATCGTACCTGTTACTGCCTGGACTCATAACCCCTATATCCAGATCCCTGTAGTTCAAAAATGCACTCCTTGGGTTCTTGGACACAAATGGAGTCATGTAACTGTAAAGCCTCCTTGTCTGAGTGATATAGTTTTTGTCTGCTTCACTTCCAGGTTCCTCCCAGGTCACTGAGTACTGAATCTTATATAAATTCCCAGCTCTGTGTGGAAATGGAGTATCTGAAGCAGGGATCTGATCCATCTTCCCACCATAAGCATTGAAGACCAAACCTGTTTTCCCCAACTCAATCATCCTCTTCCATAACCACTCCAAACCATCTTTAGATATGGGATTTTGAACGTAATCAGATTTCCTTTTCAAGAATTTGGCATTGTCAGGATTTCTATCCAAGAGTATCTCAGGAGAAGATGTTAATTCTTCTTCACTATCCCACCATAACACAGACTGAATCCAGCTCGTCTCAATACAATCCTCCTTTTTCAGACCCAATTCAGGAAATTGTTCTCCAAACAAAGCAAGAAGACTATCAGGCTTACCTAAATATTCAGCAATAACTGATACTCTAATAGTCTTCTGACCTTTGCTAATCTTGGATGTCACTGGCTGTATTAACATCCTCAAGAACAGATTCTCGTCTGTTTTCGGAGCAAACAACTGCCACTTATATGCAACATCAGTGGCATTACCTTCATCAACGTACCTTTCCACTCTAAAGACAGTAACTGTCTTGGGAACAGGAACAAGTTTGATCTTATACGATATTATAACACCAAAACTCGCTCCTCCACCACCACGAATAGCCCAAAAAAGATCCTCCCCCATGGCCTTTCTGTCGAGAAGCTTGCCATTAACATCAACTATCTGAGCATCAACAACCTGATCCACCGACAGACCGTACTTTCTCAACAAGTTACCATAGCCACCGCCACTAAAATGCCCACCCACACCAACCGTTGGGCAGACTCCAGCAGGAAAGCCGTGAACTTTACTACTCTGCCATATCCTGTAATAAAGTTCACCGAGTGTAGCACCAGCCTGGACCCAACCAGACTCGTCTTCTACATTGATCTGGATTGACCTTAGATTAAACATATCAAGAATGAAAAAGGGTGTGTCTGAGACGTAGGAAATTCCCTCATAGTCATGTCCACCACTGCGAATTTTGAGTTGGTAGCCAACTTTCTTGGCGCAGATAACAGAAGCTTGAACATGGGATATCTGTGTAGGGGTTACGATAATAAGAGGCTTGGAAGTTGAGGAGACGTTAAAACGTGCGTTCCTAATATAGGCTCGAAGAATTGAAGTGTAGGATGTGTTGGTTTGGGCGTAGACGAGGCTTGAGATCTGGTCTTGAGGGCTTGTGTTGTCTTTCAAGCAATTAAGAAATGATTCATACACCGAACTGTCGGAGGCAGCCCATGAACTAGAACAGTAGAGACACAGAAGAATAAAAAAATGAATCAGCGTATGTTGTCGTTTCATTTCTGTTGGTTTGCCAAACAAACAAAGAGTATGTTTTGTGAATTGCGTTACGCGAAGCGAGTATAAATAATGTACGAACTATGATCGAATGGGCAGAAAGCGCGGTGGGAGATTAGTACCGATTGGTCTAGAACGTCAAGCCCCGAATTTTCCAACTTGAAAAGTCTCGAGGAAGATCTTTTCTGGGTTGTGTGGACGAGGCCTGCACAGGCAGCCGACTAGTGAAAACCACCATCTCATTTGGTAATTGGAGGCGAAAACTTAGGTGGAGTTTGGTTCCACTTCTTATCTTTTAGCGGCAATGAGCTCCGTAGATTTAGAAAATTATAGCGGCTAGGCTACACTATTTGTGGAAAGTTCATATCTTTATTTTGAAAAAGAAAGTTCATATCTTCCTAATTTTTGTTTGTCATAATAATAATAATAAAGTGATATGCATATTAACACTTTTTGTCTTTCCATTTTCGTTAAGTCCAAGTTTATTTCTTTGGTTACTTGATTGCATTACCTATTGCAAACGTAGCAATATTTTAAAAATTGAACCGGAAGTTAAACTGATAAAATAAGAAGTTTAAAGTTTAAAAAGTTCAACTAATATTATATCGTCATAAAACTTATTAAAGATTAAATAAAATTAAATAATTTAAAATATAATTAAAAGAGACTCTACTTATCTATCAAAAATTTTAAAATTAATTGAAAAAAATTGTTAAATAAACATTAATTGATTTATTTTAGTTTATAAGAATTTATTAATTTAAAAATTATATAAAAACTTATTAATATTAAATAAACATTAACTTTTGTAAAAATTGAAAATTAAATCCCCTTTAACTTTTAATTTTCTCTTCTCTTTTTGAAAAAGTAACCTAATGCAATTAGCAGTCAACGGCTGACTTGAGAATACGACATCTACCAAAGTTGCATTTGCATGTTTTGTCCAGTAGACAACCATTGACGACAAAAGTCAACGGTTTACTTTTCATACGGTTGCGCCCACCCACCCACCCATTAGGCTTTCTTTGATTGACTTGGTCCTTACCATTGTAAACTCACTGCCCAAAAAGAGGATAATTTCGTATTCTTTTAAAAGAATCCCTCGTGGCTTGTAGTATAAATGTGATTGTATAGATTACGAGATTACTGGATTTCTTAAATATGCTTCATCTTTAACAGTAATTAAACATATTAATAGTTAATGCTATCAAGAAAATGCTATAAATTGGAAGATCACATTGATTACATGATTATAAATGAGAATTTTTACAATTTTTTATGATTTCATAAATTTCAGTGTGTTTTATGAAAATTTTGTCATAAATATTTTTTATTATTTTCTCTGTAAATTATTTTCGAAATCTCTATAAATTATTTTTAAAGTGATAATAATTTGACATATTACAATGTCATATAAGTATATTAAAACTTACTTTATTAACAAAATAGAAGAGTAACTCCATAATTTTATTCACTCAACCCGTGCTCTGCTAATTTTTCCCATAAATCATTTTATTTTCTCTTCAACTTCTTTCGCATTATATCATCAAACTTGACATCATCATCAACAAAGGTACCCATGAGGTTGGTCGAGTTAGTGAAGTAGGAGGCATGGGTTAAAAAATCTTGTGTTCGAATCTCCTTACCTGCACTCTCTCAATCAAGTTTATCGTAAAGGGTTTGTCTAGTGTAGAATACCTAGTTGACGTGATTTGCAAGCTATTAAATCAATCTGAAGGTTTGCCCAATGCATATTCAAAGGATAACAGCTGTGAGTTCCTTTGTTCCAAAAAAAACAAAGGTCAAACGAGAAAAGAAGAATGAAATAAGCCAATAACTTAATGGAATTTTCACCTAACTTAAAATATATGACTGTATCTTTACATATACTAGAATAATAGAGAAATTATCAATCACACCATCCAAACTGAGTATGCCAAAGTATTGAATATGTATTTCTAACTTTCTTTTTAAACATAGGCATCATTTGTAAACAAGACATATAATGAAATTTTCCTTTTTCCAATAGACAACGCAATATGCTCCATATTAGAAAGTACTTTCTCTATCTTCAAACGAAGGAGAACATACCTCCCTTAATCGTTGTTGACATCCAAAATCAATAATCCATTTCTTATAGCCAAAGATTGTATTGACATATGTAAATGTGTTAGTTGGGGCATAATAAAAGCTACAACTATGGTTGATTGATAGCTACCTCCAATTCGGTTGCTAACTCCCACCACTTTCATGTGTAACTTGCTCTTGTTACATGTAATTTGACTGGATATGGCCTAATTTCCCATACTGATCAGACAATGCATGCATTAGGGAATTATGTTTAATATGTCCTATCTCTTCACATTAATGAAATGTTTTTAGATTTCCCTTAAACTTATTCCCCACTTTGAAATTGTTCTGATCACCTA
>JANQAP020000194.1:1099762-1114090 GCA_026874005.2 Erythroxylum coriaceum
ACGAACATGAGAATATATGTTGACACACTTGTCCAACACAGGACATAACAAACAATACAATATTCTCTATTACTCATCCTCTCTCTTTCTTCTGCGTCCTCTTCTTCTTCTATTGCTTCTCTCCCTTCTTCAGCCTCTTCTGTGACGTAGAAACCCAGCTAGTATACTACATAAAATTTGTCTTTAAGCTAGAGTGGTATCTTCTTGTCATATAATACTCCTCATGCACTTCAGCATGATTGGTTTAATCGCTAAATGATAAAATTTGTCTTTGAACTTGAGTAATATCTTCTTGTCACATAATACTCCTTATACACTTTTCTATTTAAGCCAACCTAATATGATACGGTAAATTATGTCTTCATCAATCTCTCTATTGCTTTGGATGATATATCCTAGATACCTAAAACACCCCTAATGTGGTATAAATTTTGAACCAATCTTTACCTCCACATCGAAAGCCACCCTTTGCCCAAAAATTTACACTTTAGGTACTCAGTCTTAGTTCTACTCAATTTAAATCTCTTCAAGTCCAATGTATCTATCCAAAGTTTTAACTTGACATTAATACTCTTTTTTGTCTCATCTACTAAAATGATATCATTAATAAACAAAATAAACTAAGACATATCCCTTGGATATTCTTAGCGAGTTCATTCATCACTATTGTAAACAAAAAGGAGATAAAAGAGGAATCTTGGTGTAGCCCAATATCAATAAAAAATGATTTGTATCTCCTCATATTGTCTTTACTATAGTCTTTATACCTTCACATATATATCCTTAATAACTTGTATATAAGTTATAGGAACTCCCTTAGATTCTAAACACCTCCAAATGATTTCCCTAAGTATCCTATTATATGCCTTCTCTAAGTCAATAAATATCATGTGTAGGTTACGCTATCTTTCTCTATAATATTCTATTAATCTTCTGAGGAGATGTAAAGTTTTTGTCATTAATCATCCTGACATGAAGCCACATTGGTTCTCTAAAATAGGAGGATCCTTTCTCATTCTCTTCCCAATCACCTTCTCCTATAACTTCATGGTGTGACTAAGTAGTTTAATGTCTCTATAGTTGTTATAATTTTGGATGCCTCCTTTGTTCTTATATAGAGGTGTACTAATTCTCCACTCATCCACCATTCTCGTGGACTTAAGGATCAAATTAAAAAGCTTGGCTAGCTAAGTAAGACCCTTTTTACCTAAACACTTCCACACTTCTATGGATATCTCATCAGGCCCTGTTGCCCTTCCACTCTTCTTCTCCCTCAAAGCTCTTTTAATTTCTTTCTTTATAATCTGCCAGTAACAAGTTACGATGCCCATCGGACGTGCTAAGATCGCCTAAAGAGATGATCCTTTGCACCTTCATTAAAAGGGCTATAAAAGTTTCTTTGTCATCTTCTATTGATGTTATTTTCAATTACAAGCACCCCACACTGCTTCATATTTTATACAACAAACTTAATCTAAGTCTCTCGTTTTTTATTTCCTAACTCTCATCAAATTAAATATATCCTTTTCTCTAGCTTTAGTTTCCAATCGTTGGTATACTTGCTTATAAGCTCTAGTTGTAGCTTCTGAGATTATCTTCTTCGCGTCTTTCTTTTTCAGTTTGTAACTTTTTTTACATATTTCCTGTATACACCAACTTATAATTACTATAACTACAAATAAGTTTGGTTTAATTCATTTATCATATAAAACAAAATAAAATATTATTTATGGCAATTCTTCTTCAACCTAGGATCTAAGTACAATTACCACTTTCGATTAACCAATTGGTGGAAATGGTATAAAACTTCTTAAAATTTTCCTCTTGAAGTATTTATTTTCCCCATCCATAATATTTATTTCAAAAAATAGATGAAAGTAATTGATTTTATATATACACACATAAATGTTATTTACATATAAAGCTTGAATCTCGAGGGAGCTCCAGTGACAAGAGGGAATGAGAGGCATTACTCTATATCGAACAACTTCGATAATATTAAGGAGAGTTAGAGCAACAAATGGAGCCCAAACTTTAACAGCATGCAGCTCTTATTGTACTGTCACCGGAGACGGTGGCGGCAGCGGTGGAGACGGGTTGCAAAATTCGAGGGTTAAGGTTTTCGACCGTCATCTCAAGCGAAAACAGGTAAAACCTACCCTTCTTTTCCTAATATTCTCAGTAGGTAATGCAAAGTTGCTTACTTTTTCTTTTTTTAATAATATTTTTGGGTTTGGTTGAATAACTCGATATAAATGAGACAAGAGAATTTATTTGTAGTTTTGTGTATGAGGATGTTGGCATTGGCATTGTGAGTTTTGGCGTGACTGTTCTAAGCTTTTGGTGGCAGCGTGATAGAGCAGCGTGGTTGATGAATTCCAAGGATCCGTTGATGGATGCCGTTGCTGAGAACTTGTTGGACCGGTTGGAGGTAAATGTCTTCTCTTTTGTCTAAAACTTATTTAAAGTTTTCATTTTGCCCTTGATGTGGAGGCTTTTTGGCTCCTGCAGAGTTGAACAAGTTTCCTGTTTATAGAACTTATTATTAATTTCATACGACTGTAAAGAGAGATGGTGGAAGCTGCTAAAAATAGGCTTCTCTAATCTTTTTTTCTTTTTTATTTTCCTTCTGAGAGAATCTGATTTGACATTTAGCATTTTGCAATTCATTGAGGTTTAATTGGAAATTGAGGACTTTTAACCGATCTTTTCAAGTTTGAATTATGTCAAAAAGCCTGAAAAGGAATAGGATTGTTCAAGTATCTGGGTTACTCGAAAGTTTTTAATTTCATGTTCTCAATTTGGGGTGTTCTTGCCTTCTGTAGGATTGTAAGAAAGCATTTCCCACAACATTATGCTTGGGAGGTTCTTTAGAAGCCATCCAGCGGTTATTATGTGGTCGAGGTTAGAGTTTAGTCTGATGCAGTTTTTCGTGATTAAATGTGTTGAGTTAATCTGAAGTTGTCTTATGAATCTTCTTATCGTTCTTTAGTTTCCTTTTTGACAATTGACAACTTATCTACCAAGTAGGTATATTCTGAATTGATTGCAGTTTAGTTATTAAGCTTTTCAAATTTGATGTGCATGAATTAGTGACATAATCAGTAAACATTTGATTCTAGTGAAAATTTGAATCAGTAGTGGTTAAAAACTGAACAAAACTGTTATATGAAGACTTGAGCAACTGTAACTCTCTGTGCTCTTAGCGTTGTTGTAGAAGGTGATGGCCTTACTGGACAAGGAGCTAAAAGAAAGTTGGTATTAGGCGCAGTACCTCTTGAACTAAGAATGAGTCATCTTTATTGAGGTGTTTGATTCTGGTGTTTGGATATTGCCTAGTGTGATATTGAAGATGCTAGAGGGAAGTGACTCAATCAATGCTTTTCTTTTCCTCAGTTCAAAGGCAGCTCAATGCTAATTAAAAGAGAAAGCCATATTCTTTTGGAGATTATGTGGATTGTTTGTTAGAATTAGATCTTCTTCTGCCCTCAACCACTAGTGCTATTTAACAAAGTAGAAACAAGGTCTTGCTCAATATCTGTGTCGATATCTTTCTTTGCAACATTTTTTTAACTTATGTTCACTCTCTCAAATGTGTGTGTGTATATATATATATATATATATCATTTAATGGAGAAGATTGACCTTTTCAGCTGTCCATTGTCTGGAGCTAATGCTATATAACATCATTCTCAGGATCCATTGAGAAGCTTATAATGATGGACATGTCATGTGACATGATTAACAAATGTAGACATGCTCATCAAAATATGGTCAACAGTATCGAGACATCCTTTGTGGTTGGTGATGAAGAGTTCCTGCCTGTAAAAGAAAGGTTTGCCTACTTTTCATTTAATTCTTATGAGGTTTAGTTGCTCTGTATCTTTGATCTAAGTTGCTGAGTTTGTATATATGCATTTGAAGTTCTCTAGATCTAGTAATTAGTTGCCTGGGACTCCATTGGACCAATGATTTACCAGGGGCAATGATACAGGTATCCACTTCTTTGAACATCTGAATCAAATATGATAGTGTATGTGACAGAATTTGGTGAAGCGTATGAAAGAAATATATGATCTAGGAATAGCCAATTAAACTACTAATTTTAAACTTCTTATTTTCTGTCTCATTCCGACTCTATCATTTAAATGACACTTATTCTTCTTCTGAACTAATGGCAGTGTAAACTAGCACTGAAGCCAGATGGGCTATTTCTAGCGGCCATTCTTGGGGGAGAAACCTTAAAGTTGTTTATTTTTATTGCCTTTTCGTTTCGGTTTTCTTTTCTTTTTTCTCCTTTTCTTCCTTATTTCAAGTTCTATAGTGCTATGGTATAAACACATTTATTAATGCTGTTGCTTTCTAATTGTAATTAGGGAGCTGAGAATAGCATGCACTTTGGCTCAACTAGAGCGTGAAGGGGGAATTAGTCCTTGTATCTCCCCTATGGCACAAGTATGCTTGCATGGAATTGCCATAATTTTATTTCTTGAGAATATGTGCCCGTATATGATCACCTGGGATATTGCTTCACCATACTGAACCAAAAATTATTTTATTTTTCAGGTCCGTGATGCAGGCAATCTTTTGACCAGGGCAGGTTTCACACTTCCTGGTGTGGATGTTGACGAATATGTAGTTAAGTACAAAAATGGTGAGAAGATTTATCTTGCAAATATTAAATGTTGCTTTGTTCACTGAGGCTCTTAAGATGATCCATGCCAAATGAGGCTGTCTGTTTCCGTGTATGATTTGAGTAGATGTTTGTTATCCACGAAATTTTTGGAGTAAAGGAGTGATTAATATCTGAATATGAAATGAGGCAGTTTATGTTAATTGAATTGATCATTTATCATCAGCCTCTACATGAAGTCTTAAAAGTGTTTTTATAATTTTCTCACACCAATGTTCTTTTAATTGCCTCTTTACTCGATGGTTCTTCAACTGTTCTGATTGGCAGGTAAGTGGTTACTTATACTACTTTCACTTTGCTGGCTTTTGTTTCTGCTTGTCACTTTGTAAGTCATTTTTTGTTCTCAGTTTGTGTTGATGTTTGTATTTCTGTTCTGTTTCTTTCTCTTTTGGAGTCTGTACTAACTGGCAAGCTATGAAGATATCGCTTCTAGCTCCCAAAGTAAGGGGGAGTAGAGATGGCAATTTTTGTTCTCCAAGTCCGAGCTTGGCCTGAAGCATTGTATTATCAAGTTAAATGATGTTTTTAAATTTTAAATTAAAAATTCATTATTATACCACTCTGGTGCCTAGAATGGTTACATTGTGCATCCTTATTTTGAAGCAGATATATTGATGAACTTTGTCATTAAGCTAGTTTTTTTAATTAGCTACTGCAGAAAGTTTTGGTGGTTAAGATAGTATCTTTTTGTATTATAGTCTTAATATGGTTGATCAACTAACAATTCTTTTCTTTAGGTCCTCTCTCTTGGTCAGTGTTCTCTCAAGTCTCAACCTCTAAACTCATGATATGGTTTCTTGACTGATCTTTTTTTACATGTTTTTCTCTTCCTCTTTGACTGTGTTTTAGCCCTGGAGCTGATGGAGCATTTACGTGCAATGGGTGAAAGTAATGCTCTTCTGCAAAGGAACACTGTATGACTTCTGATGGTTAAAGTTTTTAGTTTTTCAATTCATCCTTATGCAAAGTTGCATTTTGCTGTTTAATCGATTCTACTTATTATGAATGAAATCAGATACTAAAGAGAGAGACAGCCCTTGCAACAGCGGCAATCTACGATTCAATGTTTGCTGCAGAAGATGGAACCATCCCTGCAACATTTCAGGTGAGCTTTCCGGAAAGCTAAAAAATTATGTTTGATGAGTAGAAAAAAATTTTCATTTATGTGACAGAGCAACTTCTGTATCTGAGTTCACTTTTATGCAGGTTATTTACATGACGGGTTGGAGAGAGCATCCCTCGCAACAGAAGGCCAAAAGAAGGGGGTCTGCCACCATATCCTTTAAGGACATCCAAAAGCAATTTGGTGGTGCCGATTGATTTCAACTCACTGTGCTTCGATACCATCCTGTACCATTTCGGGAAATAAGTCAACCCTGTAGCCGATGAGAGAACAGATCCTTTTGGATTGGGGATGGCTGAGAGCAAAGGTGTTATGTGTTTAGTATTGAACAAGCAGTTTCTTACATTGCTTGCATTACTTTTAAAAGGGGTGTTAAAATATTTTAATTTTTAAATTTTTGTAAAAAACTAACCAAAATTTTTATATATGGCAAGTTGCAAGGCAGATGATAATCTCAGTAAATTTGCGACCTACTTCCCGTTCGAATGTCCTCACTCCCTTGGCTTGGTTTTGTGAGTAAACGAGAATTGCAGTTTCTCTCTTTCCAGCACGACCACAACAAATGAACTTCCAAAAAAGCGCAGCTGAATACAAGTCTCAAAATTTCGAGTTTATTCTAGCTTCATTTTCACACAATTAGATGAGAAGTAGTAGACAGAAACACAAGTTTGTTTTAACTAAGTTATGTGCCTCGCAAGTTACTGCTCTCAGTTTTGGCTTTCTGAAAGAAACCTTTTAGAGGCAATACATCTAAAATAATTCCCGATTCAAAATGGAAAATTCTCTAAAAGAAAGAAGAAAAAAAGAAGTTTATGCATAATTTCCTCCCTTTTCGTTCATTCATTCTTCAAGATTAAATACACAAGGTTATTACTGAATATTCTGATCAAATGACACCTAAACTACAAATTATAGCATACTATTGTCCCACTAATCTACAACTCGTATCATACTATTGTCCTACATTATCTTAATTTAACTAACTACTGAATAGTTGAGAGATGCTGGTGGTGACAATAAGCAATTCAACTCTTAAGGTGTATTTTCTTTGGATGTAATCAAAAAGAATATGTTCAGAAGAAATCATAAGAAAAGAGATGGGAGTTGATAAGGTGCAGACTTTTGTAGCAGAAAGTAAGGGAATGAATAAGAGTAGGGGTCTCAAAGACGTGGCAAGTCTAAGAATCGATCAAAGTCCAGAAGTGACAAAGATGTGAAGACATGTCAATATTGCAACAAGCTAGGACACATTAAGAGGTTCTGCTAGAAGTGAAAGAGGGATAAGAAAAAAAACAAGATCATCATGATGAAGATGATAAGAATATTTTTGCAACAACTTTAATTACGAATGATGAGGTGCCCCTAGTTTGTGCGACAAGTGAATGCTTCTATATTAATAATTTGGGTTTTGAGTGGCTGATTGACATGAGAGCTTCGTATCATTGTATTCCAAATGTGGAGTACTTCTCAAAGTTGTGCCAAGATTGTCGATATGAGTGATATCTGAGTTCAAACAAATGTCAGATGCTTGCTAACACTGAGAGATATATGACACATCCCTTATTTAAGGCTAAATTTATTATCGGTAAACATGTTAGATCAAGAAGAATATAAGCATACTTTTGGAGATAGGAAGTGAAAACTGTACAAAGGAGCAATGAATGTTCCTCGAGGAGAGCTATATTGCCCATTGTACAAGACACTCGTAAAGGTATGTAGCGGTAGAGAAACATACACAATTGAACAGGAAACTTCTCTAAATCTACGACATCGATGATTGGGGCATATGAGTGAGAAGGAAATAAAGTTGCAGGTTGGGAAGACCCTTATTTTAGTCAAAAACACTTTACCCCTTAATCCTTGTGATCATTGTTTGACAGAAAAGTAGAATAGAGTCTCTTTCAAGAGAAGATCATGTTATGGTAGAAAGGAAAGTAGAGAGGAAGCTGAAGTGCCTAAGAATAAATAATGGAGGTGAGTATACTTTTAACGTGTTTGAAGATTACTATATAATGCATGGCATTATACATGAGAAGATTGAACCTGGTACTTCATAGCATAACAATATTGTTGAGAGGATAAACAAAACCATTATAGAGAAGGTTCATTGTATCCTCAGAATGTCCATATTACCGAAGACATTTTAGGGTGAAGCAATTAGCACTACAATCTATTTAATCAACCAAGCTCCCTCAGTTCTATTAAATTTTGAGATTTTTGAGAGAGCGTCGAATGGTAAAGATATCACATATCATCATCTATGAGTTTTTAACTATAAGATATTTAGACACGTTCCCAAGGATTAGAGACAAAAGCTTAAATTAAAGTTAATGCCTTGCATCTTTGTTGGCTATGGTGATAATCAGTTTGGCTTTAGACTCTATGATCCAGAGAAGCTTAAACTGGTCAGGAGTATGGATGTGGTATTCTAGGAGATAAGTCCACACATAGTCTTAGAGAGTTGTGTTATTGTCTCCCTGCATGGATAGTATGGGTTTGAAATTGCAACTATTATAAGGGCAAAGTTATATATTTAAATTAGGTACTTGAATACATAAAGATGCCATAACAGAACTGAAAATCCCTAAAATTTGTTAATACAGTTCGGCACATCTTGCCTACATCTGCGGGACCTTTACCTAACTTAATCAATTTCACCTAATGACAATAGTTTTATACAAGGCTTTACTGAGTCGACTCACTAAACCCTTGACACTATCTCTCGTCCTCACATCCTGTAAAAGTAAATCACTCCCAATAACATAACCACCTTATGCTAACCTCAACAGAGGATTTTCTCAACAATGTTTAACAATAAAGATAAGAATTAAACAACTCAAGTGATTGAAACAATAATGGACATAAACAAAGACACTTGAGATAAGAAAAGCAACTCCCCTAAAAATTCAGCCTCTTCAACAAAAGAACTAAAAATTGTCCACCATGAAATTCGTTGTGAACCTTTGATAATGTCACTGAGATATCCCATGTAGAGCAGCCACAAAAAATTAGCAAAAGAACAAATGTTTCATCACCGAAACATTAAACCAATAGAGTTGCAACACCCACGACAACTACTGGAGTTTTTCACATAAACAACATTGTAAAGACAACCCAGAAAATCACGCACAATGGACAAAAAACGTAGCTACAAATCTGGAGAGAATCAATAATAAAATAAACATTTATCGAAGCTGCAAAATCCACAAAACATTGCTGGAGTTTTCGCACACCACAACACATAAAACAACAGTTGCAAAATCACAAAAACTTCTAGAGTTTTTGCACACCACCACACCAAAAATGACAGCAACAAAAACACACACAAATATTAGTTTAATGAATAAGACTCATTTTTATCTTCAGTACTTACATAATTCGGGCCAAGCAAAAATTTGACCAACTTTTCAAGCTTAGCGTACTTTTTTTCATTACGTTCTAATTTAGCATGAAGCAACTAGTTGTCCTCTTTAAGACATTGAACATATTGTAGTCTTGATGAGGATGAAGCAATTATCTTTGGCCCAAACCCAAGACCTTTGATGTAGCCGGATTATGTTCCAAGCACCTTGTTGCAAATGTCATTTACATTTGGCTTATTTCCATCAGTGATGTTTGCAACAACTTTTGCATTTTATTCTAAAATTTAAAAAACAAAATCAATATTCAGTTCAAATATTATTAGTTAGTACTACATAAATATATAAACTTAAAATTTAAGCATATTTTTATACTTAAATAATTACTATGTGCTTCTTCTGACATTCAGCCTTCACCTTCCTTATAGTGTGTCAGTTTGTAGAGTGTGATCTTTTCACACTGTTCTCTATGTAGTTCCTTCTGAGTCTGTTTTATGAAAAAAAAATACAAAATACAATAAATAATATTGTATTTACTAATATAATTGTAATTTGTAAACAAAGAACTTACATGTTCATTTCGTAGGACAAAAATGATTTGGAGCCTTAGTTGTGTGGAGTTTTCATTTTTCCTTCATAAACTTTAACTTTCTCACATTTTACCTTAATAAAGAACAGAAATAGTCATTAAATTGTGTAACAAGATTAATGGAAGCAAATTTGATGAGAAAGAAAACAATCCTTAACATTAGCAAAGGCTTAATAATCACACATATTGCTCCAATTTTCTAGAGACATTCATTTAAGAACATTGTATCTTCTACTAGTTTAGTTAAAGTCAAGAAGTTGTTGGAAGCGGGGAAGATCTTTGACTGTTTCAATTGATTCCTTCAATGTCCAAGGACCCTTCTTGGGAATCTAGACATAGAGAACTCCTTAATCTCTTCTCCCAAGTCTCATATCACTTGGAATCTAAAAAAATAATTATTTCTTTTCCTTTTCGACAGAATAAGCGTGAAACTTTATTTATTTAACATATATGTGTAAGAGTTGTTAAACTTCTAACTAAAATCTTGTACTACTTACCATATATCATTGTATATATTGCTTTCCATATTTCAATAATTATATGTCTTATTATTTTATTGTTAATAAATATTAATGATTAAGAATAGTAGTCAATTTAAATTTATTATACTTTGATCTTATTAATATTAAAATTTTAGTTATGTTTATCTTTTTATATCCAAAAAATTTTACTTTTCAAAATTTAAATTACTTACCATGTGTTTTTTAACAATATGTTTAAAACTTTGAAAACATTTTACAATTTTTAGATTCTCCATTCCATTTTCATGAAATATTTGTATGAACAGAGGTGTAGTACTATGTACAATCGGCATCATTAAAGAATCATTTGTGTATAAATTTGTAGATTTAAACAAATTCAAATAGTTTTGAATGCATTAGTTATTTAAACAAATTTATAAAAAAATCAAATGACAAAATATGAAAAATTTTATAAATGTCAATTTTAATTAACCTTGGGATTATTAAGCACACTTATTATTAAAAATTTATGTTTTTAACATTATTATTTTTAAAAATACTGTCACACACAAAAATTCATAAAAAATCTCCTAAGAAATATTTAAGATATAAAATCTTTAATATCAAATTTTGTCGACGATTTTAAAAATTTGTCACCAAAAGTCCAAGCTTTGGTGAAGAAATTTCGAAACCGTCGCAAAAGGTGCAACAATTTAAATAAATCATCACTAAAGACCTGCCTTTAGTGATGATACAGTAAAATTTCGCGATTTTAAAATCTTTAGGCTATGTTTGGTTGGGGTTTATTAATGGAATGAAATAGAATGTAATACTATTTCATCGTTTGGAGGAGGATTTATAATAGAATGAAACGGAATGAGATGAAAGAGGAGGTTTCATATTATATCTCATTTCATTATAAACAGTAAAAATAAGAAATCTCCGATTTGAAGAGTTTAGGATGGAATGTAAAATGATAAACAACTTTTCACTATATTACATTAGAAACCCTTCTTCCAAACAACATTTCACTATATTACATTATGAATCCTTTCATCCCTCCTAAACAATAATTTCCTAATATTACATCCATTTATATTCCATTCAATTATAAACTATTACATTCCATTAAAAACCTTACGTCCAACAAATCATAGCCTTAATATCGAGTTTTGGCAACGGATTTTAAAAATTCGTCTCCAAAAGTCCCACTTTTTCCTATAATTACCATAATCATTGCCAAATGCCAAACATTTCGCGACAAATTTCTAAATCGTCACAAAAAGACTCACATTTTGTGACAATTCACATAAATCATCGCTAAAGACCTCAATTTTGTGGCAATATTGTAAACATCATGAAAACTTTCACTTTTAGTGACAAATTTTGAAATCATCGCTAAAAACTGACTTTTAGCAATGATTTAAAAAAAACGTAACTAAAAGTCAATTTTGTTGTAGTGCACCGAAGGATTGGAGATGGATTTTAGGTGGTTTATGAGATAAGAATGAGGCATCATTTTGGATAAGAATGAGGCATCATTTTGGGCCGCTTTAGAAAAGAATAAGAACGCCAGATCTTTGCTCCTATTGCATCATGGATTTTCTATGTTTTCATGTTGTGGGGCTAATGGAAAGCGTATTATGGGTAATATGAGGTAGAAAGATACAAAATTTCTTTTTAATGATTTCATTTTTCTAAAAAATCTAATTTGAAATTATCAAAAAATATTTTAAATAATTGTACAAAAATTTAAAAAATTATTACCATGCAAATAGTAAGTCACAAAATGATTTATATCAAAATAATTAGACAGAAAACAATAAACTATATTTTAAGATATTTTTAGTAATTTTTAACTATAAAAATTTAGTAAAAGTGAAACCACCGTAAAATTATAAATCTTCATTTCTAAATTTTCATCAATTCCGAATACTTCGTCTGCTCATGCATGTATGTCACTCTAATTTTATTTTATTTCATGGTTTACTAATATGACAATATCTAATTTCTATATTGATTGTGTTTTAGATACTAAATCTTGCGACTTATTCATTCCATCCTCTACAAATTTAGCTATAGCGAAAAAACTATTACAAGAGGGTGTGAAAAACCCTATAGTTGAGGGAACAAGTTTTACTATTCCAATTGTTGCTTTTGAACATGCAAGGACCCTTCTGGGGAATCCAGACATCCGGGACTCATTTACTTTTACCGACTCATATGTTATTTGGAATCTAAAACAATAAATATATCATTGTCAATTAGCAAGTCAATCAACTAAATTTAGCTTTAAAGTTTATTTATTGTTGTATTTGTAATAATTTGTCAAACAATATATCTACTACTTAGAGGTCAACTTGCGACCTATTGACTGTGGACTATTATTGTTCTGGTTCTATAACTATATGATTTGGGTAACTTCTAGGAATAACTTCGTACTGTATTGTTCTATAACTGTGTTTTCTGCTATATCATATTATTATATTCATAAAATTAATTAAATTTTTTATAATATATTTTGCTAATTTTGTAAATACTAATGATAAATTAATTAATTTTAAGTGTTAAAGCACTTAAAATTATGTTGACTTTTTTTTAATAATACGTTCTAAACATTCGAATAAAATCTCGAATAAAATATATTTTAATTAACTATGATAGATTATAAAAATGTTAGCTTTAAAATTTTTGCAAATGTAAATCATTGAGTGATGATTTACAAAGTCGTCACCAATTGCAAACATTCAACGATGTTTTACGTAATTCTTCACTGTATGTCGGATATTTTGCGACAATTACAAAAATATCGTCGCTGAATACTGGACATTTAGTGATGCTTAGAAAAATCGTCGCATAATGCTAAAGTTTTTACAACTAAACAAAATTTTGGTCGCCAAATATGGACTTTTAGTGACGCTAATGCATATCTTCGCGAAATGTATAACATATTTAGTGACGATTGACATAATTCGTTGCAAAAGAAAGCATTTGGCAACAAATAGTATTTTTCGTCACCAAATATTAACCACTTTGCGACCATTTATTATATTCGTCGCTAAATAGTTACTTTCAGTGACGTTTTATTTTTACGTCGATAAACGACAAGTTTTAGTGACGACTTATTTTTTTTATCGCAATATGTTTTGTTTTTAAAATAGTTTCGTCACCAAATAGCTTGATTGTTGTAGTGTCTACTGCATCATGGATTTTCTATGTTTTCATGTTGTGGGGCTAATGGAAGCATATCATGGGTAATTTGAGGTAGAAAGATACAAAATTTCTTTTTAATGATTTTATTTTTTTGAAAAATCTAATTTAAAATTATCAAAAACTATTTTAAATAATTGTACAAAAATTTAAAAAATTATTACCATACAAATAGTAAGTCACAAAATGATTTATATCAAAATAATTAGACAGAAAACAATAAACTATATTTTAAGTTATTTTTAGTAATTTTTAATTAAAAAAATTTAGTAAAAGTGAAACTACCATAAAATTATAAATCTTCATTTCCAATCCCATCATCGTGTTGAGGTGAAAGCATGTACTTTTTGAAAGAATATTGATTTAATTCAATGGAAGAACTCTGAATGTTGTCGTTATTAGTTAGAAGCAACATCAAAATATTTTTTACCAAACCGAACGAAATGGAAACTAAATTCACCTCAAAGCCTTCCGAGGGTCAAGTATACTATTGAAACCATTGATTGTTATATTTATTATGTCACTCAGAATACAAGCGTTGATATATTTATTATGTCAATCAGAATACAAGCGTCCTTTCAAAGCCACCGGTCGTTGTGACAAACTAGGTGTTGAATTGACATAAGTATAAAAGCTTATTTATTACGTGCGTCATGGTATTCACTGTGCCGACAAAGGCGGAATACTTTGTTCATTTCTAAAATAATTAGTGGGATCAACTACAGTTTTCACTTGCACCAACTTACGGAAATTATTTTTGAAGTACTTTAACACCCTAAATTCTTGCGTTCTCGTAGCTTGTTGGGCTTGAGAGGCTTGTTCCTAGATCCAGATCTCTATAATTGACATATGCTCTCCGAGGATTCTTTGAAGCAAAAGGAGTCATGTAGCTA
>JANQAP020000194.1:1246204-1281676 GCA_026874005.2 Erythroxylum coriaceum
ACCCAAACCATTCTGATGTGCTCATGAATTGTTTGACAAGATGAATGCATGCATGATTTGTAACTGAACATGTTTTAAATTGCGCAAAAAGGTTTTCTGCTTGTTTCTAAGTTAGAAACCTGTTACCCACGAGCTTTAAGCTCACCCTCTCCAAATTCTGTCCAACTCAGGTGAAGAACAAGAAAGTGAGTAAGTTAGGATACAAGACAGCACCCCAACCTGCATTCTATCTTTTGTACTCTTAAGTTAGATTTTTGAGAACTTAAGGCTTTAGCCACCTTTCAAGTTTTATTAGTTTAAGTGTGCTGATGTATTATGACTTGTAAGGTTATTAAAGCCTTGTAAAACAAATATTCGTTTGAGGATGAATGAATTATATGTATGATTCTGCGCATGATTATGATCATTGTTATGTTTCATGTTGTATGTGTTGATCAAATAATTTTGAAGGTTTTTGAGAAGCGGTTGATGTTTAGGTTTGTGTATTTCTAACTTGAGTCTTGAATGAATGAGAGCGGTTGAGAAGGTTGATGGTTACATTAAATAGGGTGGATGAAAAGGAAAAATACAGAGGAAGAATATCGTCTGTGATGACGTCACAACACAGAGGAAAGGATGAATAAATAATAGAAGTATCGTCTTTACTAACGTCAGAACACAGAGGAAAGGATGAATAAAGAGTAGAAGGATCATCTGTGCTGGCGTCAGAACACAGAGGAAAGGATGAATAAAGAGTAGAAGTATCGTCTGTGCTGACGTCAGAACACAGAGAAAAGGATGAATAGTGAGTAGAAGTATCGTCTGGGATGACGTCAGAACACAGAGGACACGTCATCACATAGAAGATAAAATACAAAGGATAGACCACGGACGATAAGTGGTCAACACAGAAGATAAAAGTCAACTACAGAAGATAGAACATAGACCATAGGCTAAGCACAGAGGATAATAAGAAGGAGTTAAGAAGTTATATTAGTTGAAGAATATCGTCTGTGTTACTGTAAACAGATTCGTCTTTGTTATTGTACACAGATTCCTCTGTGTCACTGTTCACGAGTATCGTCTGTGTTACTGTTCACAGACTTCGTTTATGTTACTGTTCACAAGTATCGTCTGTGTTACTGTTCACGATAAACACAGACGCAAGGAATCGTTTGTGTTAACATGCCACACACAGACGCAAAGGAGAAGCAGACACAAATGAAAGATAGACACAGATGATAAAAAGTCAAATATAGACGATAAAAGGTAGACGATAGGAAAGTCAGACGAAGGGAAAGACAGACGATAGAACTTTGATCATAAGTAAACACTGACGATGGGCCAACCTTGGACGATACAAAGAGGGAGGTAAATCAGTGTTATTGAACAGTCTAACAGAAGTTGGTATCAGAGAAACGAGGTTAGACTCCGAAAACGGGGTCTAACAGGCATGGTATCAGAGCACGCATAAAAGGGTTAGACTCCGGAGGCAGGGTCTAACATGAATGGCCTTAATCTGACATCCACAGTAAAAGTTATGCCTCTTGCCCCAAAATCTATCCATTTACACCTACTAACCAATAAAGTTGAAATGTGTGAGAATTAACCAAATAAAGCTCAAACTTCACATAGAGATAAGTCAAATTAGTTCTAATTCATCCCAAAATCATATATAAATAATTTGACTTATCACTAATGAGATTGTGCCTAAACCTAAGGAATATTCTCAAGCAGTCACCCCAAAGAATCGAAAGGAAATAAGAAATAAAACAAAGAGTGAGATTGATAAAAAGCTGCCTAAACCAGGAAGTAAGCAAAAGGATGAGAGAAAACTAAAAGAATGAATAAGGGAACATCAATCAAGAATTCCTTACCTAATAAGGTTAAAATAAGAAAAGATAAACAAATAGTTTAGTAAGTTCCTTAAAGTTTTTAAGCAACTTCACATTGGCATTCCTTTTATTGAAGCTCTTTTCTAGATTCTCAATTTGCTAAGTTTCTTAAGGATATTATTCTTAACAAAAAGAAGCTGGAGGAGTTATAAAATATTACATAAGAATGCTCAGTTATCCTTTAAACAATTATCACAAAAGCTGAAAAATCTAGGGAGTTTTACAATCTCTTATATCTTTGATAGTTTTTCTATTAATAAGGTATTTATTGATTTAAGTGCCAGTATCAATTTGACACCTAATTTTGTTTTTGATAAATTAAAATTTCTTGAACCTAAACCAACTAGGATTAGCTTACAACTAGCCATAGAATAATTTAGTATCCTAGAGGCATAATTAAAAATGTTTTTGTTAAGGTTGATAAAATCTTTTTCTCAATTGATTTTGTTATCCTGGATATAGAAGACGATATTTAAGTACATCTAATCCTAGGTAGAACAATTTTTTAGGTAGAAAAATTTGTAATAAATGTACATAAAGAGAAGATGATTCTTAGTGTTAGAAGGGAAACATTAATCTTCAAAGTTCCAAATGTATTAAACACTCCAGCTTATGTGATGATTTTTAGTAATCCTTTTATTTATTAGACACTAAATTATTAAATTCTTTATAGAGTCATATAATAAGACACTTCATAGTATGAAATTATTAAAGGAGAGGAAAATGACTCAAAAAATGAGGATTTGTAAGATGAAGTGACCCATTTAGAGGCAAATAAAGACCTTTGAATAAGGAAGGACAAAGTAGATGAAGGGGATATAACCCATAAAATATAAAACTCTATATACAAGAACCAACAAAATTGGAATTAACAAACCTTTGGGATGCATTTTTAGGGCAAAAATTGAAATTATAGGTGGTAAATACAACTAGGTTATCAAATGAACAAAAGGACAAGTTACTACAAGCGTTACAAGAGCATAAAAATTCTTTACTTTGAAAATATTTAATACAAAAGGGATTAACCTCTTATATTTCATTTATAAAATTTTGATGGAGGAAGGAAATAAAACTTGTATTGCAACCATAAATAAGATTAAATCCAAATATAAGAAATGCTATAAAAGCAAAGGTTGTAAGATTACCTGATTTAGGTGTGATCTATCCTATTTTTGATAGTTCATGGATAATCCATATGTAGGTAGTACCAAAGAAAAGAGAAATGATAGTTTCTTTATATAAGAAGAATGATTTGGTCCTAATAAGAAATGTTTATAGATGGATAGTATGTATCGAGTATAAGAAACTAAATGATGAAACACAAAAGGACCATTTTTCTTTCCTTTCATTAATCGAATGCTGAAGTGAATCTTAGGGTATATGTTTTATTGCTTCTTAAATGGGTATTGAAGGTAATTTCAAATCCCAGTTCCTTTAGAGGATCAAGAAAATTCCATATTTACCTACCAATATAAAAATTCACTGATCATAGAATGCCATTTAGAATATGCAATACACTAACAACATTTTAAAGGTTCATAATGAAAAATTTTGAGGAAATAATTGAAGAGTTAATATAAGTACTTATAGATAATTTTAAGTATTGACTCTTATGATAGATGCATCCTGATAAATGGTTAATGAAATATGTTTTTACACCCATATTGAGTGAGTTTTACTTGTTATTTGAGAGTTTTACAATGTTTTGTGGCCTTTATTTTGTTTCAAAAGTGTTTTAAAGTCTTAATTGCCTTCATGGATCAAAAAGAGGAGAAATAGAGGGAAACCATGGCACAAAATAGAAGAATTGGATCTATTTTGGAGGCACACACCTGTGTGAGTAACATACATGACTATGTAAAGGGATTGTGTGAGGGACTATAAATGTGTAAAGCTTTAAAGAAGTATTTTTTTGTTTGTATGCAGATACATGCCCTTGTAAGTAACGTACATGACTATATCCCTCACCTGTGTAAGCTACTGAGAATATGTAAAGTCGTAATATTGAAGTGTTTTTGAGATACATGGTCACTTACATGACCATGTGACTGACAATGTATAATCTAGAAACCTCACAATATAAAAGGTAATTATAAAGAGGAGATGAGAAAAAAGCGATTAAAGTCAAAATTTATAGTTAAGTTACAGTTGAAGACATAATTCTGAACCTGGGATGATGAAAATATGATGATTACTTTAAGAGATCCAATATAGAGCAACCTTTCATCAAGGATTTAAGAGGATTTCATTAGAGAAAAGGGGGATATACATATTTATAGATTCTTTTCTTTCTAATTATTCTTCTGAACGTTTAATGTTTGTTTCATTTTCTATGCATTAGCTCCTATGGTAGGATGAACACTAAGGTAAGATGGATGCTTTAATTGATCTTTTATTTAATGTAATTTAATTGATTGATTCATTAAGATCTGATCGTAGTTTTCCAATGTATGTAAGTTTTAATTAATTAACTTTGATAATCCATAAGCGCACGGGTCGTTCGAGTAGTACCTAAGGTGTCAATCTCACGAGGAGAGATAATCTAGTCCCAAAATCTATGGCCAAAATAAATCGCAGAAATTCAAATGTCATGAAACTAAAACAAGAATGCAATTCAATTCCAAAATCAATCACAAAATATTAACAAACTAGCAATTTCCGCACACTTAAGAATCAACCTAAAGAACTACCAATTGAGAGAAAGGGGGTTTTACCTATCTTTAATGCTAATCTAATCAATTATGAACTATTGGATTATTGGTTCTAGACGATCCTAGGGTTGATTACTCTCTCTCGAGTTATAACTATTAACCCTAATCAAATTATGGAAATTGCAATTTCTCAATTAACAACTTATCTAAAACCTTAATTAGATTTGAAGTTTTCTAATAAACTATCAGAAACTATTGCAAGATCTCTCTTCGCACAATTTACCGATTTGATGTAATTCTCATTCTATTAAATTGCCTGACTCTCGTCAGCCCAATTTAATTATTTTTCACTCGATTCACCCTCTTAATTTATCACCAAATTATGCAATTGCAGAAATCAAATAACAATAAATCCAATAAAACATAAACAATCAAATTTCATTAAATCAAAAATAAAACCCCGAAGGTGAGTTTAGAGTATCATCAACATCCACAAATACTATCATCAACTATCATTCCAATTCTATACAATAATAAAATTGAAAATAAAAGGAAATACAAAATTGAGAAGATGACGATAGGCAACGATGTCAGGAAACTCCTGATCCAGGAAGTACGTCGAGTTAGTTTCTTCTCCACTTCTCTCTTTCTTCTTCTCTTCCTCAATCTCTCAACAATTCTCTCTAGGGTTTCTCTCCAAAATGGTTGATGCAAAAGCTCCTTCTTTCTATTTTTCTTGTTCTATTTCTGTTCTTTTGTGTTTAGGGTTGAACTAGGATTTTTTCGGAGTTCGAAAGGTCCAAAAAATCTCTCGAAAAGCAAAGTTTGGGAGTGGTTATGCGTCTACCTTATGTAGGCCATGATCATGGCCTACTTTTAAGCCTTCTATCATGATCGTAGCATTTTGGCTACGATCGTGGGCCAACTCTGGTGCTTTTGTGAAGATCATAGCGTTGGCCGTTGTTTCAGCCTGAATGTCTCTGAAACTTTTCTGTTCTTCAATGTTGACCCTGAAACACTAACAAACACATCAAGGTTCCTCAAAAACATAATATTTAAGCTCAAAGACTTGTACTAACCCATAAAACACTTAAAAAAATAATTGACAAACTAACATAATTCTAACCTAAACACATACTAAATGATTGAATTAATAGCTAAACACATATCAAACTATGCCCTAAAACATGATGAAATTTATACTTATCGAGATCTAATCTTGTTTTTCTATTATTGAATTAATATGTCTAAGATATTAGTTCAATGTTTGATTTCATATGATTAAGATTGAGAAATCCTCTTGTATGAATAGGTCTACCATAGCTAGTACGAGCTGCATGCAAACCTAGAGATAAGTAAATATAAATTCTCTAGAATAAGGTCAAACATAATAGAGAAATTCACGAATTGAGTAATGCAATCTTAATGGTTTTTCCCAGAAAAAGGTTTTAGTTAATCAACCAATGATTAGTTGTTAATAGTCTTGAGAAAGAAATTAACATAAGATAAGAATTTCTATGATCTAATAATTGAATTGCATGATAAAGGGTTAATATTTAAGAGATCTTAGGGGGATTCATTACCTAGGTACTAACTATTTAATATTCGATTAATCTTCGTGTTATATTTTTTTTGATTCATTATTGTGTTAAAATCTAGTTTATTTTAGTTTTAAACTAAATCGTCACATTATTCAATGGTTATATAATAGACACATATGAGATTTAAGGAGATGATAAGGAAGTGCCCACATTATGGTTTATCATTGTGGATGCAAATACAAACCTTCTATAATGGGCTAAATCAAATGATGAGGTAGATAATAGATTTAGCGACTTGGGGTACTCTAAACAACAAAATGCCAAAAGCAGCTTAGGGCCTTATTGAAGACATGATGATGAATAATTCATAATGGTACTCTTCTCAAGAAAAATTTAGCAAGCTAGTAGGAGTATATGATGTAGATGTAATTACAACACTGATGAACCATGTTGAAGCGCTAAGTAGGAAGATTGATGGAATGTGAAGTGTGCGGGTTGGGACGTCTAGGACAAGATTGCATAGCACTATAACTCGAGCATATGGATTATATGGAGAATGCTTTTAGACCTCAGAATAATCCATATAGAAATATATATAATTTAGGATGGAGGAATCACTTAAATTTCTCTTGGGGGAATCAAGAGCAGTTAAGGAACAACCCTCCACTTGGATTCCAATAACACCCACCTTAAGAAAAAATGTCAAGCTTAGAGGACATTATTTCCAAAATTCTTCAACATTCAGAGGCAAGATTTCAATCCACGGAGATGTCATTAAGGACTCAAGAGGCTTCTATACATCACTTGAAAACTTAGATCGATATATTTACCGAGTTAATTTTTGAAAGAACACAAGAGAGTTTGCCTAGTACTACAGAGACAAATCCTAAATAACAGATCACCCTTTGAAGTGCAAAAGAGTTGCACGAGGAAAACCAAACCCAAGAGAAGAAAGAAAGTACACCAGGAGTCAAGAGGAAGTTGAAGGTGAAGGGCATCTTCAAAAGTTAAGAAAATTTGGCCTACCATCTGTTATCCTACTGAAGTGAAGAAAGATCGAAAGGATGAGTAGTTTGGTAAGTTCCTTAGACTTTTTAAACAACTCCAAATTAACTTACCCCTTGTTGAAGCTCTTATAGCCAAAGTATTCAAAATTTTTGAAGAAGTTACTAGTGAACAAGAGGAAGTTGGAGGAGTTAGTGACTGTGACATTGAGTGGAAGGCGCTCAATGATTCTTCAAAGCAAGCTACCAGAGAAGTTTAAAGATCCAAGGAGTTTTGCCACCCATCTATTGAACCTCTCCCTCCTTCAGCCTAGCCCAACATTTTTTGAGTGATTTTGCAACATTTAAGTAAGCTTTTCTATCCTTTTATACACATTTCACTTGGAAATTTCAATATTTTTACAAATTTTAGGGTTTTCCATCCCTAATTCGCTAGGTTTACGCAATTGTTGCATCTTAGGGTGATTTCACCTTATTTGTTCTTGATTGTTAATTACAAGTTTAATTTCATTATTTTCCATATGAATTATTGAACTAATTTGATCAATTTGATCAATTTGCTTTGGGTATGTGAATTTTGCTCACTAAGTTAGAAAATTAAGAGATTTTGTTAGATTAGGTTTAATTTGTTGGTTTCCTAGTAATTAGATAGTAATTTCATTTCAATTTAATATTTTGCATGAATTAGGTTTAATTTTGGTTAGTATAGGTTTAATTGTTAAATTGTGTAACTAAATTTTTACTTTTAGGAATTGCATTAGTAATTACATAATTAGATTAATTTTATTTGTTAATTCCATTTTTTAATTTTATTATTAATTTTTTTATTAGTTTAATTTTCTAATTATTTTTGTTAATTATATTATTTTAGTTTAATTTGAATTTGAATTGTTTGTTTTTTGCAATTATATACGTAGTGAACATACGATTTAAGTGTCGGGAAAACCAACTTGTTTGTATTAATATATGTTATTTTCTCACATTTTATTTCATTTTAGGTACAATGACAAGAAGAACAGAAGTCGCGCAATACCAAAGAGCAAAGGACGTACCCAGAGAGGGTAGGGGTCATCTAGAGATCTAAGTGGAGCTTGCTCGCCACCAATGCGACAGATTGCAACATATCCACTAGAGGGACTTGAGATGTTGCTTTTCAATGCCAAGGCCCACGAGGAGCAGTTATAAAGGCTAAAGGATAAGAGATTGAGATCGAAAGATGCATCAATTGGAAGGTGCTGGAGTAGATTGGCTTAACTTAGTAGGTTTTAAAGTTAACCAGTATAGGAGTGTGAACTTGATTTTTCTTCATCGTGGAGCCTATATGCTGGGAGTTTACCCTCAAAGTGTGATCCATATTCTTCATAGAAAAGGTCACCTCGATTGGGACTAGCCAAGCACGATACAATTTAGGATGCTCAGAGTCATGATAAGTATAAGATATAAGGACTTCTTCGTGATAATAGGCCTCCACGATTAGGACTTCGTGGACACATAAGAGTATAAAAGCCTTTATATGGTTTTCTATACAGGATGTACGCCCGTCACTTTTGGTGCATCATTAATGAGGAGGATATCTTTGACTTGAGCAAATCTAAGGCGTTCATCTTATGACATCCCTCACTTAGGTACATCCATGGGCTTTTGAGTCACACATTGAGTGGGTGGGGTGATAACTTTAGAGTCATCGGGAACTTAGATGTGTTATATCTGTGGAAAATAAGCCAGAGGATGTCGATACACCTAGGACACATCTTAGCCTAATTATTTTGATGTCAGAGCAAGAAGAAGAAGATAGGAAAGAATTGCATCAGTCCCTATAAGACATAATTGGTGAAGAGGATAGGAGTCTTTGGTGCTATAATTGCCTTTAATTTAGATGTTATATGCAATATATATATGATGCATAGGAGATAGGGATCAACAGGCGATATCTACTAACTGTTGGGTTTCTGGACAAGCAGGCAGCTTCAATAGTATATGGGAATAGCTCCAATATAGCAGAGCATCCATTGAGATAGGACTCATCATTGTCACATGTGGGAGGAGTGAAGCATCAGGATAATTTAGATTTTTCAGCTAGTATAGGATCATCCAAGATATCGACACCTCTTAGACACAGGGACCAGCTAAACATTTCATGACTAGAGAAGTACTTAGGGCATATCTTAGAAGCTGAGCACACTATGCAGGTAAACCAGTTGGAGTTATCATAGAGGATAGATAAATAGGAGGCCTAATGATAAATGCATCATCTTCAGCTCCATAGCTATAAGATGTTCAGAGACTCAAAGATCCTCCAACCACCAACATTCTAAATTCACTGACAGAATGACAGTTAAAGAGACAATTTGGACATTCTATTAGGGTTTTTCCTTTGTTTCTTTTATTATTTGTATATTTTATTTGTTTTATTAAAAATTAGTATTGCAAAATTAGATTTTTTATTTTTATTTTTATTTTTATCTTTTATCTTTTATCTCCTTTTACTTCTATTTTGCAAGGATGAATGTACGTAACATCAGATAGACTCTTCAATGAATTTAATATGTGTAATTTTTATTATTTAGGGAAGTACCAAAATATAACTTTTTTTTCACGTTTTGTGTTTACTTCGTTATTTTTTTATAGCTTTATTGTAAAGATTGAGGACAAAGTACAATTTTAAGTGTGAGGAAGGAGTTAACGAAAATTTTGAAAAGATTTTCAAATTTCTTAATCTTATAAAAATCTTTATTATTCATACTCATTAATTGACATCCCGATTTAGTTAAGATCTGTGTAAAATACTTAGGTTATTACTGATTATTGAACTAAATGAGTATGTAAAAGGATGAAAGTTAGAATAGACTTGCTTTTATAAGCCATATTTTTTGTAATCATTGAGATAGTTAATTTGAATGAAAATTGCCTAGTGTTTACATACATGAAGCCTATTTATGAGTTTTTGAGCCTAAGAGCAAATACATCGTCATTTTATGCTCTTTTATTATTTGGTGTATGTTATAAGCATAGTTGGATGGTTCTAGAACTTGCTTTTATTATTCATATTAATACCAGAATTTTTAAACTAGAGGCATCAAAATGATAAAAGCATTTAGGTTCAACCCTTTGTTTTAGCCTCTTTTCTTTGATTTTTATCCAACCTATTTTTATCCTTCAAAAGTAACCACTTTTGAGACTTAGCTTCTTTCTTGATTGATTATAACCATATTGATAGCCTTTATCCTATTTTTCTTGAATACCTTTAATTATTTTTAAACCCTGAAGGAATTTGCATTTACTTGATTTCTTGGAACTTGAGTTATATTGATAACGTTAAAGATAAGGTCTGATATTTCTATGACTGTTAACACATAATACTTGTGAAATTTGTTTCTTCTCAAATGCTTTGTTTTTATAATTTTATATTCTCTCCAAAAATTTTTTAAGAAGTTCAAAAGTTGAAAATTATTTGTTACGAGCACATTAAAAAAAGAGATAAAAGTTATGGTTTTTATTGGAGAGTTAGAAGAATTAGTGTTGTACCAATGAATTTATTGTTTGGAGAATAAAAAACCAAGTCCTATTCAATCTTATCTATATGAATTCCCTTTAATGTTATTACCTTTTTTAACTATCCCTACCATACTTTTATCTAATACTCAATACATCCTATTTAAAAGACCTTTTGATTTTTGTTTCTAATTTACTTATAATTGGTAGAGATGTGATATTATTGTAAGCTTATGGTTAAGAATCCTTCTAAGCAATGATTTGAGAGTTTGTTATATTTTTTAACCTAAACACTTTGAGTGCATTAAGTAAATCCCTTGTGAGGGTGTGGAAGTTGTGCTTTTGATTTCAAAAAGATTATTAATATGATTACTATTGATATTGACTCATAAAGGTTGGTTCTAGGATAACTTAAATCTACTTGTATGTTAATTTGATTAATATAATATGATGATTTATAATGTCAATAGACAGGTTGAGGTTAATAAGGGATAGATGTTTCTAAGATTGATAATTTTGATTATGATTTTCTTGAGGATAAACAAAGCTTAAATGTGGGGATGTTTGATAAACGGTTAATGAACTATGCTTTATGCCCATACTGAGTATGTTTTACTTATTATTTAAGAGTTTTACGTTGTTTTTTATACTTGTTTTATTTTAAGTGTGTTTTCAAATCTCAATTGCTTTAATGGATTAAAAGAAGGAGAGTTTGCAGAAAATTATGACATAAAAAAGGAAGAATTGGAACTATTTTGGAGACACATGCCCGTGTGAAGATGTACACTCTCGTATGAGTAATACACACGACTGTTAAAGAGAGTACATAAGGGACTGTAAACGTGTAAAGCTTCAAAGATGCTTTTTTTCCGGTGTTCAGATATAAGATTGTGTAAGTAACATACACGACCACGTGTAAATTAACAAAAATGTGTAAAGTCATTATATTAAAGTGTTTTCGAGATGCATAGTCACTCACACGACCATGTATAATCTAGAAAATCTAGTTTAATACAAAAGGTAATTACAAAGACGAAACGAGAAAAAAATGTGATCAGAGTTGGAAGCTACAACCAAAGTTAGAGTTGGAGACACAATTCTGATAGACAACAACCTTTCATCAAGTATTCAAGAGGATTTCATTAGACAAAAGGAGGATATACATATTTTTGGATTCTTTTTTTTTATTATTATTCTGAACTTTTGTTGTTTGTTTCAGTTTTTATGTTTAAAAACTAAGATTATTTAGTGCCTAGGTAGGATAAACCCTAAATTGGGATGAATGTTATTATTTGATCCTTTATTTAATGCAATTTAATTGATTGATTCATTGAGATCCAATCATGCGTTTCTATTTTTGAATTAATATATCTAGGATATTAGTTCGATGTTTGATTTCATATGATTGAGATTGAGATATCCTCTTTTATCAATAGATCTACTATAGTTAGAAGAAGATGCAAGCAAACCTAGAGATAGTTTGGCATAAATCTTTCGAATTAGAGTTAAACCTAATAGAGAAATTCACGAACTGAGTAATATGATCTTAGGGGTTTTAACTAGAAAGAGGTTTTGGTCAATCAACCAAGGATTAGTTGTTAATAGTATTGAGAAAGATACTAACATAAGATATAAATTTCCACGATCTAATGATCAATAATTAAATTGCATGATAAAGTGTTAATGCTTAAGAAATATTAAGGGGATTCGTTACCCAAACACTAGCTATTTGATATCGGGTTATTCTTTATGTTATATTTGTTTTGATTAATTGTTATGTTGAATTCTATTTTAGTTTAGTTTAAAATTAAATCATCCTCTTATTTCACAGTTCGATAATAGAAAGATGCCATTATTAGTACTTATAGTTCTCGTGGGATCAACATCGTACACTTTGAAATATAGATTAAAACTTCATTAATCATAAGAAGAGGATAACAGATTCAACAAAAAAGACGGGGGCACATCAAACCACTTCCCGTGATCCACCAAAGAACACGTTGCGTGAGCAAGCTTATGCGCAACGACATTCATAGATCGATTAACAAAACAAAGATTAATTGAACTAAGCTCAGACAAAAGGGATTTACAATCCGAAACTAAAATCCCAAACGCAGAAAAATCTGAAGAAGTAGAGTTGACAGCATTGACTACTTCCTGTGAATCACACTCCAAAATTACTTGCATCCAGTTATTTTCAAGTATCTAACTTAGAGCCTCTTTTACACCAATAATTTCTGCATGTCTTACTGATAATGTTCCCATTTTAACCAGGTTTTTTGCTGCCATAAAAGATTTATCTGACCTATGAATCACCATACTAATACCAAAGAAATTACCAGACAACACCGTGGCTGCATCCACATTCAATTTCATCCACCCTAAAGGAGGTAGTTGCCATTGTTGATTCGTAGCAGTAGCTTCTGCAGAAACAGTAGCAGGTTTATTAGAACTTGATAACACCACCCTCCAATCCTCAAGATCCCTCAATGCCTTCGACAGACACCATGAAGGAGACAGCACCTTTTAGTTCCAAACACGTTGGTTCCTGCAATGCTAGATGCTCCAACACACATAAAATCCCAAAGCTGTATCAAGTTCATTAAATAGGTAAAAAAATGCAGAAAACTAGTTAAAAAGACTTGTAACAGGTGGATTGAACTAGTCTAAAGGGCTCAACTGCCAAACAGTCCTTGCAAAAGGACATTTCAACAGAACGTGAAGGGCACTTTCAGATTCACCTTGACACATAGGGCATAAGTCCATAACTGGCACATGATGGGTAACCAGCCTTTCTTTGACAGGTAAGATATTCAGACCTGCTCTCCATATGAAATTCTGCAGAAACAGTGGTACTTTGATCTTCCACAACTTATTCTAGCAAAGAGTCGAAATTAAAGAGATCTGTTCTTGCCAAGTGAGAGCCTTATAGGCACTTTTAATAGAATATGAGCCTTTACATTCAAATTTCCAGCACAATTTATCACTCACTCAGGTAGACGCTAAAGCAATGGCCAAGATCGCCTCCACATCAACAGCATTAAAAGTCTGGGAAATGAATGGAACATTCCAAGCATTATTCTCAATGAGGTCAGAAGCCTTAAAGCACCCGTTACTAACCTCAAAATCAGAAGAGATCTTAGAACCAACCACCGAAGGAATCCACCGATCCAACCATATAGAAATGTCTTCACCGCTGCTGATACACCAATAGAGCCCTGATTGCAGCAAAGGGATAGTCTCTAGAATTCCACACCATACATAGCTAGGATTAGACCCTGGTTGTGCATTTATAAAATCACTATTTGGGAAGTACCTCGCTTTAAGAAATTTTTCCAACAAAGACATGGGGCAAGTAACCAGCCACCACCGAATCTTTCCCACCATTGTAAGGTTAAATTGATGAATCTTTTTGAAGGAGAGACCCCCAAATTTCCTCGGGAGAGATAAACGCTCCCAACTCACCCAATGAAGGCCTCTTTGATGTTCTTTACCCTTCCCCCACCAAAATTTTTCCATGACTTGTTGTAGTTCAGCACAAGTAGTTTTAGGAATAAGAAACATGCTCATAACATAATTCAATAAGGCCTGAAATATAGTCTTGAGTAGAATTTCCAGACCAGCTCTTGCAAGTGTTCTTTTGTTCCTCGAATTCAGGCGTGTCCAAAGCTTGTCCTTCACAAATTTCAACACCTGCCTCTTATTACGACCCACCACTATTAGAAGACCAAGATAACTTCCAAGGTCAGGATGTTCCTTAACTTAAAGAATCGAACAGATCTCCTGTCTAACAGCTCTAGTGCAATTAGCACTAAAACAGAGTAGAGACTTTGAGAAATTAATTAACTGGCCCAAGGCTTCAGCATACTCATCCAGGACTTCTCGTAGTCGTTTGGCCTCTTCAGCTTTAGCATTAAAGAAAAAAAGCTATCATCGGCAAAAAATAAATGTGAAATGGATGCAGCAGCAGTAATAACTTTACACCCATGAAGTAAGCTAGAAGCCACTTTCGCCTCAATCATCCTAAAAAGACCCTCCGTGTATAAAATAAACAAGTATGGCGATATTGGGTCACCTTGTTGCAACCCTCTTCCTAGATCAATAGGACCAATGCAATTTCCTTAAGCCAACACCGTGTAGGAAACTGATGAAACACAAAACAAGACCAAATCAACCCATGTAGTTGCAAACCCCATCTTCAACAAAGTTGCCTAAAGAAAAGACCACTCCAATCGATCATAAGCCTTACTTATATCAATCTTTAACACAGCATGCCCCAATTTACCCCTTTTCTTGCCACTAAAGAAGTGCATAATCTCAAATGCCATAATGCTATTATCTTGAATATTACGACTGGCACAAAAGCACTCTGGTTGACTGATATAAGACTCGGTAAGATTGTTTTAAGTCTATTTGCAATCATCTTTGACATTATCTTATACAATACCTTGGAAAGAGCAATGGGTCAAAATTCAGACATTCTAGAAGGGACTGCCTTCTTGGGAATCAAAACTATCGCTGTTTCATTTAAACAGATTGGGAAGCAACCATTAGCAAGCTGTGAGATACAAAAATCCGATATAGTAGGACCAATTAGAATCCAAAATTCCTGGTAAAAACGTGGATTGAAACCATCAAAACCTGGGAATTTCTCTGCTTTCATACTAAAAGTAGCTTTGCGAACTTCATCAGTCGAATAGGGTTCAAGAAGAAAGTTGTTCTGGTCATTAGTAACTATAGATGACACAAAATTCACAACATTTACAGGGTAATTATTATTTGACCTAAAAAGATCAGTAAAATAAGAGGAAATTAGATAAGGCAAACCTGAATTCCAGTCACACCAGTTGCCTTGATCATCCTGTAAAGCTTCAATTTTATTCTTCCTCTGCCGAGAGGCAGCAATAGCATGAAAATACCTGGCGTTCCGATCGCCTTCTTTAACCCAAAAAGCCTTAGCTCTTTGTTTCCAGTATTTTTCCTTAACATCTAGTAACTTGAACAGCCTAGTATTTGCCAACAAGAACCTACTTCTGCTGCTAGCATCAAGCTTGCCTCTACATAATCGAAACTCAAGCTTACACTGATCAATCTCACCTTTATATGCCTCCTGAAAATCACACCCCTATGTCTCCAAATTCGCACTGCACTGTTGAAGCTTCTCACTAATATTATTTTAATTTACACCATTTCAGCTATCTTCCAATAGACGTCGACACTCGGGTTCCTTAGCCCAAGAATTTTCAAAACGAAATAGATGGGCGTGTTGCCTAGGAACAAAAACCCTAACCATAAGATAGATGGGTAAATGATCTGAGGAAGAGACATCAAGTGTAGAAGCTTCTGAAAGGCTGAATCGCTGCCTTTATGAACTTGATACTAGAATTCAGTCTAACTTAGCCTCAATCCACTCTGACCCGGTCCTATCATTATTCCAAGTAAGCTGGTACCCACTTATATTAAATTCCCTTAAGCCTGCATCTACTATAGCATCCCAAAAACCATTGATAAGATGAGAAGATTGAGATCTACCTCCTTTCTTTTCACTTTGGGATATCATTGAAGTCCCCTAAATAAGCCCAAGGGAGGTTACTATCAAAAGCCAGCCTCCTTAAAAGTTGCCAAGACTCATGTATATTATTACGATTTGGGTTCCCATAAAAACCCGTTAACCTCTACGACGCAAGTCCAAAAATATCCACCACCAAATCAATATGAGAAGAAGAGGAGGAGAGAAGAGAGACAGAAATAACATCTTTCCATAACATTGCAACGCCCCCACTAAGGCCCACCGAATCAACATTAACACAAGCATCATAACCCAGAATATCCTTTATTTCATTAATACGAGAAAGCGAACAACGAGTTTCAATAAGGAAAATTAAACAAGGCCGTTTATTTCTTACAACTTCTTGTAAAGCTTGAACTGCGTGTGGATTGTCGATACCACGACAGTTCCAACTAATACAACTCATTTCTAACGGCGGGTTTGAGTCCCAGAACCTGCCTCATCCCTATTTTTTGAGAGTTAGTCATGCTCCATGTCTTAACTACAATCTCCTTTCTGGCCTACCCGCCTCCTTTTTGGATCTATTATTGTAACAATGTGGGCTTTGCCACCACCAAGCCCACCATTTGAAAGAGCTCTGTTGACTTCTTGAATTAGCAATCCCATATTATTAGCAAAAGTTTCCATATTATTCGCATTTGAATTTGGATGACCAGCTGTGACAAGATTCTTAGGCAAGATATTCTCCTTTCTATAACTGTTGGCGTTACCAACAGCTGCCACAATTTCATCCGCAGATGGTAGCTCCTCCCTTAACCAATGAGCTCCTACCGACTGCATTTTCCAGTAAGGATCCGCCCTTAACTCAAGCCCATAGCAACATTCTACTGGTTTCCCATCAGCCTCCAATAACTTTAGATAGAAATTTTCACCATGGCCAATCAAGCCACATATGAAACAAAATTTTGGCAATCGTACATATTCAAAGTTTGCAAAGAAACCTTCATCACCTTCCCTTCTAAGGAACAATCCTTGACAAAGAGGTCTTCAAACATCAAGCTTTACTCGAACCTGAAGATAAGACTTATTCTGGTTTTTGAAGCTTATACAAACATATTCCCCAACCTTATTCCCAACCCGTTCTGCTACTCTCTCCGACCAAAATCCATCATGAAGGTTATGAACTTCCATCCAAAGATAAAGATGAAACAACAGAACCAAAGAAAGATGACCGAAACCACTAACCTTTTCCAACAATAAGGCCTACCCATTGAATATCCACGGACTCATATCAAGAACCCTATTCAGGTCCACAATATGATAGAATTGAAATACATAGAGATTATCATCCTCAATTTGCTTTACCGTCATACCCAATGTTGGTCTCCATAAAGAGGCAAGCGTCTGCTTCATGGTAGGAAAATTAGTCGCCCTTTTAGAAAGAAAACGACCAACTAAACACAACTCATAAGATTGGTTAGCCTCCTGAATCTCCTCCTTTCCAAACATTAGTTCATTCGGAGCATCATCATCTACCAACAAGCGAGACATATCCACAGAGACATTGTCACTTTTGATAGCTGAGATACGATGAGAGGGACAAACGGGAAAGAAACTTGCCAATTGACAAGACAAAACAAGAATAGAAAAAAGCTCTCAAGGTTGAGAGAAACTCTCAAATTGAGAGACCTTATGTTAAAAATATTTTAAGGAAACTAATATAGTGCCAAATTGGCAAAAATTTTATTTCATAGTATAAAAAGGTATAGTTGTGGGATATAAAATTACACATCAAGTAATTAAGGTGGATAAGGTAAAGGTTGAAATAATTGAAAAGCTACCACCACCTACATCGGTAAACGTAATTAAAATATTTTTGGGACATCCTAGATTCTATAGATGATTTGCAAAGGATTTCTTAAAAATAACTTAACCTTTGACCAATTTACCATATAAATATGTCATGTTTAATTTTCTCTAGCTTGTTTATAGGTATCCATAATCTTGAAGTAAAAACTAGTCAAAACCCCCATCATGGTAGCACTATAGTGGAATCTTTTAAGCTTTTATGTTATGTAAGTGATTATGCTATAGGAGTACTTAGATAAAGGGAAAAAAACATTTTACTCGATATATTATACTAGCAAAAAATGTAAATAATGCTTAAGCAAACTAAAACACCATTGAGAAGCAATTGTTATCTATAGTAATCACATTTGATAAATTGAAGCAAATATACTTCACATAGCTATTTGGTACTTTTCCTTGATTTATAAATTTTCCTAACTATTTGATAACAAGGAATCTCCCTAACAAATCTTTCATATCAATGAAAAGAAGAAATTATTTTCTAATTTGGAATATAATATATAAGGGAATACACATTAATATCTAGAAATTTTCAGGTCAAGTTATAAAAAGATATGTACCAAAGGAAGATAAGGAGTTTATAATGAGAAATTGTCACTCAAAGGAGGTAAAAGGTCAATTTAGGGCTAATTAAATAGAAACAAAATTTTTGCAAGCATATCTTTATTGGAAAAGTATATTTAAATATGCACAATTGTACATGAAATATTGTATTGAATGCTAAAGACTTGGTAATATGTCTTAGAAATAAGAACTTCCCCTTACTAACCTTTTTCCTTGTGAATGATTTAATATGTAGGAGATTGAGTCCATGGGTCCATCCCTATTGATGATAATGAGCAGGGGGTAATTGGATCTAACAACTGATGAAAACTATTTTTGAACATCGATAGAGGAGAAAAGGCCTTTTACAGGGTATCCAAATTTTGAATACCTGTTACTTACTACTGAGGGTGAGCTTGAGAATTTGCAAGAGGTTGCATCTTATGAAGACAAAGATCTCTGGCTCGCGACTATAGAGGAAGAAATGGTTTTTTTCACAGAAGAATAATACATATGAGCTTGTAAAGCTTTTAACAGATAAAAGGGCATTGAAAAATAAGTGGTTATTAAAGATAAAGAGAGATGGTAACAAGCTAGTAAAGCACAAGGCAAGCTGTCAGTGAAAGAATTCAGTTAAAAGAAGGGTATAAACTTTGATGAAATATTTCATCAGTAGTCAAGATGACCTCAATCTGATCACTTTTGGCTCTAACTGCCTATTTGGATCTTGAACTTGAGCAGTTAGAAGTTAAAACACCCTTCCTGTATGGGGGTTTGCAACAAGAGATATACATGGAGCAGTAAGAAGGCTACAAAGCTAAAGGCAAGGAAAATTTGGTCATCAAGTTGAAGAAAAGTCTATATGGCTTAAAATAAGCTTTAAGACAGTGGTATCGCAAGTTTGATTCCTTTATGACAGATCATGGTTACAAACAAACTTATGTCGATGCTTATGTGTATTTTAAAAAGTTCTCAAGTGAGAACTTCATCATTCTTCTTCTTAATTTTTGTTGATGATATGCTGGTTGTAGGTTAAGACTTTGGTAAAATCCAAAAGTTGAAGGAGGATTTGTCCAAATCTTTTGATGTGAAATTTTTGGGACATGCAAATTAGATTTTATGTATGGAGATAACTCCAAATAGGAAGGATAGGTGATTGTGGTTATCTCATGAGAGATATATTGAACGAGTGCTAGAAATGTTTAATATGAAGCATGACAAGCTAGTTAGCACGCCACTAACATCTCACTTCAAATTGTGTAAGTGTATGTGGCCCTTAATAGAAAAAATTATTACGTAATTTCCTCCTCCTATTCTGTTTATTCATTTTTCAAGATTAAATACAAAAGCTTATTTTTCATGAATATTCAAATTAAATGACAACTATACTATAACTCATAACGTACTATTGTCAATTTTTTTGCACTATCTTTATTTAGGACTATTTCTCGTAACAATGCATAATCATGCATCCAAATAGGTTAAAGTTGTCTTTCTTTTGGCCTTTTTTTCCATTAATTCTATTTTATTATGTTCGTGCATCTAATACTTTAAATTGATATGAAATAAGGTGGATAGAGAATATGCCAAGTATTTCATTGAACTGTAAATCTAGATTGTTTTGAATTTTTTGGTTAGGGCATTAATTAATGAACAAATAATTGAAATAAAAGGATACGTCAAGCAAATCATTTAAGAATCACTCCAAAATAAAGGGAGTTGAGTGTGGATATTAGTTGATTTGATTTGTTAAATGAAAATCGTTAATAAAGAATTTAATTTCAAACTATTTTATAAAATTTTAAAAATTAAAATATTTTTAATAATTTTAAATTTTAAATTAATATTATAAAATTAAGTAAAATTATATTTTATATTTGTAACTTACCTTTTTTATTTACAAAGGAAATGCCTGTCAAAATATTGATTTAATTCAATAGAAGAACTCTGAATGTTGTCATTATTAGTTAGAAGCAACTGTTGGATCTGGGGAGCCACTTTCACGAGAGATCTATATCATTGGCTAGTGAAGGAACATATTCATGGGCATTGACACCACACTTTAACCCAAAACCTTAATGAATTAGGTTTATGGGTCCTTTCCACTTATATGTCCTTCACTAATTCCATCTTTTTCCAATGTAGGATTCCTACTCACACTTGACATCCTAACAATCTCCCCTTCAAGTGTGAACTTCCACATTGGGCTTAGGCTTCCCCTTGAGTAAAAGCCTTTTCGCTTAGCAGCTCGAGTATATAGCGTCACCAAGAGCCCTTATACTCTACTAGTCTGGGCCCACCAGGAGTCTCTTTGCTCTTCTTCGAGTATAGAGATGGTAGTCGGATCCCATGGTTATTGGACCTGGGGAGCCCATTTTCATGAGAGATCGACATCATGGGCTAGTAAGGGAACATATTCATGGGCTTTGAAACTACACTTTAACCCAAAACCTTAAGGCATTAGGTTTATGGGTCCTTTCCACTTATATGTCATTCACTAATTCCATCTCTTTCCAATGTTGGATTCCTACTCACACTTGACATCCCAACAATCTCCCCCTCAAGTGTGAACTTTAACATTGGGCTTAGGCTCCCCCTTGAGCGAAAGCCTTTTTCTTAGCAACTTCAGTATATAGTGTCACCAAGAGCTCTTCTACTCTACTAATTTGGGCGCACCAAGAGTCTCTTTGTAACCATGGGATACGACTACCATCTTCATACTTGTCTTTTGTTGAACCATCAGCTCTAATACCACTTGTTTAATCTAGGGAGCCCACTTTTAAGGGAGGGAACATATTTATGGGCTAGTGATGGAATATATTCATGGGCTCTGACATCACACTTTAAGCTAAAATCTTAAGGCATTAGGTTTATGGGTCATTTATACTTATATGTCCTTCACTTCCATCTCTTTCTAATGTGGGATTCCTACTCACACTTGACATCCCAACAATTGAGGAGTCAACTTTCACAGGAGATCTACATTATGGGCTAGTTAGGGAGCATATTCATGGACTTTGACACCACACTTTAACCCAAAACCTTAAGGCATTAGGTTTATGGGTCCTTTCCACTTATATTTCCTTCACTAATTCCATCTCTTTTCAATGTGGAATGCCTACTCACACTTGTCATCCCAAAAATCTCCCCCTGCAACCATATCTGGAACAAGTATTTTGGATATGTCTCTGCAAAGCTCTAACTTTTCTTTGGTGACCACCTTTGTCAATATGTAAAATGGGTTCTCCTTTGTATAGATCTTAAAGAGTGTCAATTGTTGTCGATCTATCGTCTCACGTATCCAATGATATAGAATGACAATATGTTTTGTACGGGAATGGTACATGGAGTTCTTGCTCAAATCCAAGGCACTTTGACTGTCACAATGTACCTTGTAATCCTTTTGCTTGATTCCAAGTACTTGGAGATATTGCTTTAACCATAACATTTCCTTTCTAACTTCAGTGGCAACAATATATTTTGCTTTTGTTGTGGATAGAACAATACACTCTGCAGTCTTGACTACCATGAAATAGCACCCCCTACAAAAGTATAAAGAAAACCTAATATAGATTTTCTACAATTAAGATCTCTAACCATATCTGCATCCGTATAGCCCTCCAAGATTGGATCAACTCCCCCATAACAAAGACATGTTTTAGTAGTACCCTTAAGGTACCTGAGAATCCACTTGACTACCTCCCAATGTTCCTTCCTAGAGTTAGAGAGAAAATGACTCACCATTCCTACTGCGTGAGCAATATCTGGCCTTGTACACACCATTGCATACGTTATACTTCCAACTGCTGAAGAATATGGTACTGATGAAATCTCCCCAATCTTTTCCTTGGATAAGGGGCATGCACTCTTGCTCAACTTGAAATGCTTAGCTAGTGAAATGCTGACCAGTTTGGCATTGATCATATTGAACCTTTTAAGCAACCATTCAATATACTTCTCCTAAGATAGCCATAACCTCTGATTATTTCTGTCTCAAACAATCTGCATTCCTAAAATCTGTTGAGCTAGTCCTAATTCCTTCATATCAAAAGACTTAAAGAGTTCTTTCTTTAGCTGATTGATCTTCATTGCATCCTTTCCTATAATCAACATTTGATCTACATATAGTAGAAGAGCAATAAAACTTTCATCTAAAAACCTTTGAATGTTCACGCATTCATCTGCAGTAGTTTTCTTGTAACATTGACTCAACATACACGAGTCAAACTTCTTGTACCACTGCTTTGGTGCCTATTTCAAACCATTCAAGGTTTTCTTAAGCTTGTAAATAAGGTTATCGCCTGAAACCTCAAAACCTTCTGGCTGCTTCATATAGATTTCTTCTTTCAAATCTCCATGAAGAAAAGTTGTCTTCACGTCCATCTGTTCAAGCTCCAAGTTCATACTTGCTACAAAGACAAGTATAACTCTAATTGATGTCATCTTAACTACCGGTGAAAAAATCTCATCAAAGTCAATTCCCTTTTTCTACTAGAATCATTTAACTACCAACTGAGCTTTGTGTTTCACCACTTTGCTATTGCCATTTTTCTTCAGCTTTAACACCCATTTATTTCTCAATGCCTTCTTCCCTTTTGGAAGTTCTACGATCTCATAAGTGTGATTTTTCTGTAGAGATTCCATCTCATCCTGTATTGCTAGCAGCCATTTTTCTTTGTCCTTATAAGATACTGCTTCTTGGAGACTCTCCAGTTCTCCATCTTCAGTAAGCAGAAGATACTCGGATTCTAAATATCTTTTGGAAGGAATCCGTCCTCGTTCAGACCTATGAAATTCTTGAACAATCTGAGGAGATTCTCCTCCATCTAGGCCTTGTGATAGTTCTAGAACGTTTGACAGAGCAGTTTGTGGCTCCCCCTACTCAACACCTTCTTCTACCTCCTAGTTTTTTGCTTCTAGCACGTCTTCTAGCACTACATCATCATCTCTCATGAACAGTTTTGTTGCTTTATATGAGATTTGAGCATCAACATTTGATTTCTTAGACATTGTAGGCTTTTCAATGTCTTCTCTTCTCTGGTTTTCATGGAATATAACATCTCTACTTTTGATCACCTTTTTCTCCTTTGGATCTCATGACATGTATCCAAATTCTTCTTCTCATTATAAGGATCTAGTGCATCATCTTCGTCAACATTGATAAGCTCCTTATTTATTAAGGTTGATAACCCTTTCTCACTTATGTGGCCGAGTCCCTGGTGCCATAAATTTCAAGAAACCTCCTACTCTACTATGATGAGGCTATCTATACATATATTCACATGAGTTTTGTATAGCGTGCCACAAATATTTCCTCGAGTGACTATTAGAGCTCCCTTTGACAACTTCCATGTGCCTTTACTGAAGAGGTTATTATAACCTTGTTTGTCAAATGTTATCTTTGAAAGACGATTGACTCAAAGATCTGACACATGTCAGACATCCTTCAAAATAACTATACTCCCAACTCTTTTCTTTATCTGTATATCACCAATTCCTACAATTCCAAAGGAAGTGGAAGTTCCCATCTTCACAACTCTAAAATCACCAGCATGGGTTGTATAAAATGCTACATCTTCAGGAATGGTGACTAGCATTTCTCCACCCTTGTTCTTCGGTTAGGAACTGCTCTGGCCTTGCTCCTCTAGCCATTTGTAGCAATTCTTCTTCATATGACCCTCTATTCTACAATGATGGCACGTGTATGTTACTTTTCTACCATCAGTAAATCTACCCCTACTTTTGCTCCTGCCTTTTCCATTGCCTCTACCACTTTTTTGTTGTTTCCCCTACTGTCTCCCTTAGTTCTCAATGACGAGGGAATAGGTCTGATTTGTGCCCATGTCCTTTCTCTTTGCCTCTTCATGGAATAGGGCATCCATAACTATAAATGTGGTAAGTTTGCCATCTAGGGCTGAGTTGCTGAGAGAAACAACTAGTGTTTCCTAACTATTAGGAAGTGAACTGAGAAGTAGGAGTGCCTGCATATCTACAAACGATAACTGGTTTACCAGGCTCTGGTACTCACTGGTATGCTCGATAATAGAAGTTCCACTTTTGAACTTCATGTTGACTAACTGCCTCATCAATAGGGCCTTGTTCTGTGCGGTCTTAGCCTGGTACATGTCCTCGAGGTTCTTCCAGAGGGCATATGCGTCTTTCTCTTATGCTATGATCACAGGTTTACATATGATAAGTTTTACTAATTTTTAACATCGATAATACCGCACGCGCACCGGTCATTCAGGTAATACCTAAGGTGTTGATCCCACGAGGGTAATCTAGTCCCAAAATCTAAGACATCACACAATTCATAATAATTCAAAATAACAAAACTAAGACAGAAAAGTATTTCATTCACGTAATTAATTCAAGAACCAAATTCAAAATATAAATAAGATGGCAATTGTACAACCAAATTTGAAATCGACCTAGAAACGACCAATTGAGAGAAAGGTGGATTTTAATCTAACCTTAACAAAAACTTAATTGATTATGAAATTAATGAATTATCAAGTTTAGACGGTCCTAGGGTGGATTACTCTCTCTCGAGTTATAATCTTTAACCTTAATTAAGAAATCCTAATTTAGATTATAGAATTGCAATCTCTTGATCTACAATTTACTCAAAACCTAAACTAGTTCTAAAATTGTCCAATAACATATCGAAAACTATGCTCGATCTCTCAGTACACAATTTTACCGGTTTGATTTGATTCTTAAGCTATTAAACTACCTAACTCTTTTTAGCGCAATTCAATGATTTTCACTCGGTTCACCCTCTCAATTTATTACCGAATTAAGAAATGTAGAAATCAAATCACAAATAGCCCAATCAAAACACAATCAAATAACTCATTGATATCAAAGATCAAAATCCCAAAGGTGAGTTTAAACATAAATCAACATTCAATAATCTATTCTCAACAACATTTCAAATGTTGGATCCCGCTTTTAGGATTTTTATATTTTTCTTTTATTTTATTATTTTAATCAATAATTATGCATGAAAATAAATTAGAATTTATGAATTAGGAATTTTTGGAGTCTAATAAGGTATCTTTTGACTTTTCTATGGTGATATGGATTAAAAGAAGTAATTAAAATTAAGTGAAGGAGTTAATAGGAATTTCCTAATAAAAGAAGGGGCAAAATAGTAAAAATACAAGAAATATGTCTTAAATGAATAAGACAAAGAGGAAGAAGTCGTGAATTAAGGTGGTGTAAATTAAAAAGAAGATGAAGAGAATAAAGAAAGGAGAATTATGGAAATACTTGAATAAGGAAGGGTAAAATGGTAAAAACCTAAAAGGTGTATTTAATTGAATAAGACAAAGGACAAAAGAAGAGGGAGTCGTGAGAGTTAAGGAAGAAAAGAAGGGAGAGTTCGTGGA
This sequence comes from Erythroxylum coriaceum, assembly GCA_026874005.2. Taxonomy (NCBI): domain Eukaryota; kingdom Viridiplantae; phylum Streptophyta; class Magnoliopsida; order Malpighiales; family Erythroxylaceae; genus Erythroxylum; species Erythroxylum coriaceum. Next base: position 1,272,082 of record JANQAP020000194.1, read on the forward strand.
AGAGACTAGAAGGAGAAAAGGAGAAAGAAAAAGGAAGAAGAAAGAAAGAAAGAAAAAGAGAAAGAAGAAGAAGGAAGAACCTACGTAAGTGCCTTGTTTAGTTTTTCTTGTTTTAATCGATTAAGGAAGTAGAAAAAGATGGTTTGATGTGAAGAAAATGATGAAAGAAGTAGAGAGTAGTAGGTTTTAATATGAAGAAGATGAATATGATGAAGATGGAGAGGAAGGAAGAAAGAAGAAAAATAAGAGGGTGGTGTTTTACTTAGATTTACATAGATCTTAGTTTTTCTAGTTAGATAGAATCAAGAATAGGTTAAGCTTAAGTTTATTTATGGATAGTATGTAGTTTCATGCATGTGTGTTGATGAAATGAAATATGTTGCTTTAGGTAATCAAGAAAATCACCAACAAGAGCAAGGAGGAGACTAAGCTTGATTTTGGAAAAAGATCAAGTTAAATAGGTTGGTAATATATTTATAGTTGTGATGATGAACTACATTGATTATGTGTATGTATGATGAGTGTGTTGTTTTATTTGTTGTGAATGTGGGAAAGATATTTCGTGAATGTATATTGTGTTGCATTGTGAAAATTTTATGACTTTGTGTAAATGAAAAAGAAAAGATTTTTGATACAAGAAAACATGAAGATAATGTGGAATGTATAAGCATTGTAAAATCTATTATGTGGGCAAGAGAGAAATCTGTTTCGTTTGTCACGTGCACGTTGACCTATAGCCTTCTCCCTACTGCTTGCTTGTGGCCACGAGATCCTGAGAAATTGGACTCGTTTCGTCTCACAGTGTAAACTTCGGTTTTGCCGTTTCGTTCCACGGAACTCTCAAGTCATTATGTGTGCATTGCATTTTTGAACATGTTAAGTATTAATGCATTTTGAATGTTATGATTGACTATAATTTTCAGCCCAATTGTTTTGTGATGATGTGTTGTGTTATGGATGATTATTGTGTGGTATGTGGTTCATTAGCACCGACTATAGATATATTAGCCACTGCGTTGTTCGGCTCACCGCAAAATTTTTACTCCTCAGGTGAAGAACCAGCATATCAAAAGTGAGTCTTGCAAAGTTTTAGCATAACTCCAAAGATTTCAGATTTTGTAACTAAGTTACTGGCAATCACTTTAGATGATCTTAGAAGGATGGTAGCATACCCATCATTGTATTATTTTTGCGATCATGTTACTGTTGCGACATTGTGAAGCAAAGTATGAAAATATGTATCATTTTGATGTTGTGAATTGATAGCCATATATGCATGCAGAATTTTATCCTATGAGATTGGCTGTGTGCTGAATGTTGGGAGATATTGTGATGGTTTGGTTGTGATAAATTTCGTAGCAAAGGAGTTTGGTATGTAAGAAAATTTATGTTGGTTCGGGTCCTTTGAAAATTGGGTGAGAATTGTTTGTGAATTGATGAGTGAAAACAAGGAATGGGGGTAAAAATGTAAACTGAAACTTTAATGGATAAACTACACCGATCTAAGCAGAATTGGGCTTAGTGGTCTACATAAAACTTGTAGATTATCCTTTTAGCTTTCTATCGCTATAAAGATTGAAATTTTTGAACGTTAGGTGTAGAAGTTATGACCTTTTTAAGGTAGCTATGTTGGGTGCAATTTTGCATAATTGGTGTTTGATTTAGATTAAATGGTAACCTTCTCTTAATTGATTAAATTGTAGCGATACATTCGAAATCAGACAAAGTTGTCTTCATAAAAGTTGTAGGTCTTGATCTTAGCTTTCTAACGACATATAGTTTCTAATTTTTCATTTTTGGATTGAGAGATATGTTGATTAGAAGTAAGGATGTTGAATATGGGAAAAGTCGCAATCGTGAGGGGTGCGATCGCGACTGTACGATTTATTCGCCAAATTCGCGATCACGACGAAGGCGCCCAATTTGTGATAGCGACCGAGCCGCGATCGCAACAAAGGCCCAAAATTTGCGATCGCGACGAACATCAAGTTCGTAAATTCGCGATAGCGACCAAGTCGTGATCGCGAGACGCTCTGTTGATTCAATAGTTGCGATCGTAATTCGGTACGATCGCGACTTTCCTGGTTTTGTTTGAACTCTCTCACAGGCATGAGAAATGAAAGTCACGCCGGTGACTGTGATGTTTTTGATTTGAGATTTTCATTTTCTAAATTCAAATTGATATAAATTCTTCTTACACCCAAATTAACTATTCTTGGTTCATTTTTGGGTATGAAAAAAATTTTATAAATTGTGGAGAAATATGTTTACCTTTCCTATGAATTTTCTTTATTTAAAAATCATTATTACCTATTTCTTTTAATTTGATATTCTTTAATAAATTGTGTATTAATTATTTAAATTAAATTATTTGTTTTCGAATAATTTAATTTTTGTCTATATTTATTCTACGATCCCACCACGAATTTTCCTTGCCTAGTATTTAATTAAAATTTCAATGTTATAATGTATTCTATTTTATTGCATGTTTCCAAAATACATAATTAAAATAAACTCAAATAAACTCCCAATGGTGACACGTAGTCACCATAAAATCCGCATAGGGGACCCGGGGCCAACATCACATCTGTACATTAACAATATAAAGAAAAGAAAGTTGGAAAATACAATCGTAATGGATGTCGGAGGCAGCAACAATGGGAAATCACCAGATCCAGGAAGTACAACGCATGGGCTTCTTCTCTGAGTCTCTCTTCCTTAGTTTTCTCTCTTTCTCTCTCTCGATCTACTCTCTTCTCTTTATGGTTTCGAGAAGTGTCTAAATGCAAGAACTCCTCCTCTCTCTTCATATTGTTTTTTATATACCTCTAGGGTTGATTTGGGGTCAAAACGATCCCAAAAAATCACATTTTTAGCTTGTTCTCGCATCTGTCCTATGCAGGCCACGATCGTGGCCTGGATGTACTCTCTCTGTCATGACCATGGCTCATTAGGCCACGATCGTGACTTAATCTATGACTCTCTGTCACAATCGTGGCTCATCAGGCCACGATCGTGGCCTAATCCCATGCTTTTTAGTCACAATCATGGCTCAGAGGCCACGATCGTGGTCAGTGATAGAGTTTTCTGTCACGATTGTGACTCAAGGGCCATGATCATGGCCAGCTCCATACATTCTGTCATGATCGTGGCCTTGTGTGCCACGATCATGACCCATGGATTTTGGCTCAAACGTCTCTGAAACTTCTCCATTCTTCTTTATTGACCCTGAAACACTAGCAAACACATCAAGGTATCTCAAAAACATAATATTTAAGCTCAAAGGATTGATTTAACCTATAAAACACTTAAAACACAAATAAATCACAAACTAATACAATTCTTCCCTAAAAACATACTAAACAATCGAATAAACGGCTAAGCACATATTAAACTATACTCTAAAACATGATGCAATTCACACCTATAAACATCCCCTCACTTAAATGTTTGCTTGTCCTCAAGCAAACAAAACAACAAACAACACAAAGCACAAAACACATAATGTAACAAATGAGGCCATGGCTTCAACTTCACGAAATAGATTTAATTCAAAACTTAATCATCCAAGTTATATCAAATCATTAGCATGCAAAATTTGTGTTAGGGATTTTAAACTAAATATATGACTTAATTGAAATCGAAGTGTTAATTTATTTACCCTTTTCAATTGCGCACACACATTAATAATTCTTTGGTCATTCATGCTTTGTAACTCTTCCTAAGTATTTTTTCTTAGAAAAGTCAAGCTATTACAAGTTTGGTAGATTTTTATTGAGAACCTTCTTTTTTTTTATTTATTTATTATTTTTATTTATTTATTTAAACAAGTACTTAATCTTTTACTCGGAGGCAAACATTGGTGATGAATGTTGTTGATCCGGTTACTTGACTAAGTCATTTATTAACAGCTTGGTTGAGAAGTCATTATAGCTTTTTGACGCGGAGGCACACAATTGTGATGCGTGTCGATCTGGTTACTCAACTATTATCATGTTTTTAACTTGCTACTAGCTCTATTTATAACCCAAAGGCCAGCGGAATAGTTATTTAGTAAACAACACACCTCTGTTTTTTATTATTATTATCTACCTTATTTTTCTAGCTATTCCTTTCCATGAAAAATACTAGTAAAGTTACTTAAGTTGAAAGGCCTTAAATTACGAATGAATGCGCCAGTTTTAGATGGGGTTAAACTTGCACTGAATCTTAATTAAGCTGTACATTTATTCAAAAACTCCTAATTCACTAATTTCACGAGCTAATGATTATTTACAACCTAATATACTATGTCTGAAACTAAACTGATTTCAATTTGTCTAAGCCATTGACACATTCATACACTTCACAAAATGCAATTTAACAACTATTATACAATATGCAAATTCACATTCAAAAGAAAAACACATAATTCTCCCCACACTTGAACGACACATTGTCCTCAATGTGAGAAAAGAGTACATAGCACATAAAAGACAAGAGCACAGAATTTAAAGTAAACATAAAAAATTAGAACCAAAAGCTAAATTGAAAAAGAAAAATAACTAAATGGAAAGAAAGAATTTGGGTTAGATATAAATCCTATAGAGATGGAGGTGGTGATGGTGTCAGAGGTGGCAATTGAACACCCTGAGCCTCGAAATATTGGTGGATCCGATGAATATCTCGGCTCTGGCAGCGTTGTGTCCGAGCCATCTCTGTAAGTGTCCTGTTAGTGGTAGCAGAGATCACATCCAGGACTTTCTTCCAACCTTGTTCGTCTTCCTCTTCCTCGGATACTTCATTGCTTGAACTCTCATTTGCCTGTTGAGGTAGTGCTGAGCTCGAATTTACCTGACCGGCCCTAACCTTGACTTGTGTCTTTTCACTGATATCCCTTAGTTCCATGTTTGTAGAAGTGATGATCTCAGCTTGAAATAAGTGATGATGGTTGAGGAAGTCAGGGAGGTGAACTATTAACCCACTATAGTCCACGTGATAGTATTGAGCAATGGCAGACACTAGGTATCCCATTCCTAAATTGATGCTACTCTTGCGCGAAGTCACAATAATGGCATTAAGAATATGTGTGGACGTGCACACTGGAATGTTGTGGTCCATGCACCACAACATAAAGAGTTCCTTGATTGAGCCCTTATTGGTTTTTGAATTATCAAAAACTAGTTGGCACATGAATTTGTACAATAACAAGTTCTCGTGGGATCAAATTATGTTGCTGTGAGCATTCTTAGCATGAAAATGCTCGATTCTAGTGAACACACTCCAATATCGAGAAGGATAAAAGTCATCATGCTGATCAACAATTGAGGACTCAGGGAATCCACATATATCACACATAATGTCTACATCACTTCATAAGCTCTCCCTCTCAACCTAAACCACAATTCCTTGGGATCCCTAGGTTCGTAGGATAGTGAAGTGAAAACTTCCAATGAACTCCTAATAAATGGGAAATTGAAACCGTATGAATTGGCCCCACTGGATCCTCTCAGCTAGATTTTCTACTTGCTCATGTAATTCTAGCCTATCAAGTGTGTCAAAGTCAAAGTACTTAGGAACTAAAATTTGTCTAGCAAGAAGGGAACGAAAATGAGTACCTCCCTCTTTAGTGTAGATCGGGAAAGGTGCTCCAAAGTCCTCTGCCCAATTTCGTCGCCCTCGTCCTGTAACTTGATTTTGTCCTAGTTGTTCCCTTCTGACAGTTTGCTTAATGTGTGGCATTTTCTGAGAAATTGAGTAGAATTTGGAGGATTTTAGAAGTTGGAAGATTTTAGAAAGAGATTTCAGTGTTTATAGGCTAAATATCTAGAAAGATAAAGTGTAATTGAAAATAAATGAAAAAGTGAAGTTAGAGCTAAATATATAGGTGGTTGAAAGGTAAAAAGTTGTTTAAAAATGTGGCCATCCCCTTTTTTGCATAGTTGCAAGCCACAATCGTGGCCTACGGCATATTGGGCATACCTTGCTCTGCCAAATCGCATGCCACGATCGTGACATGCGAATTCAATTGTGTTTCTTTTTGTCAATCGCAAGCCACAATCGTGGCCTGTTAGGACACGATCGTGGCTGAAGCCTTTCCACCAACATCAATTTAATTTTCTTTGTTCTCTTCACTTTCTTTCAATTTCACTTCCTAATTCTTTTGTGGTCCCTTTTATCTCTCTTTGACTATCTTGATAATTTACCCACTTAGTCTGAAATCTCATTCCTTTTTTATTTTATTCGAAAAGTGAGGTAATCCTAACTATGGAATTCAAAATTTCTAATCAGATAATCAAAAGCAATAATCTTCCATGGGTTGCCTCCTATGTAGTGCTTTCTTTAACGTCGGTAGCTCAATGCCTTGTCAACTCACTATGGATTGAATGATCGGTGGAATGGTAGAGTAGTCATTAATCTCGCAGTTTGTACTTTAGCTACCATACTATAGTTTCCACCCTCCTTACTCTTTTCCTTTCCTCACCTTCTTCTTTGCGAGTGCATCTTCTTGTTAGTATTCCTAGGATCCTAGATGTTCTTCCCTTTTTCTCTAAGTTTAGGTTCCTTTATAGCTATTAGAGGGGAAGGAGATTCATAGTCTATCCTAGATGCTCTGAAGGTTAAGTTTTCATTTCCCACCTGCAGAGCTAATTCACCCCCATCAACGTCAATAACTGAACGAGCAGTGGCCAAGAACGTTCATCCCAGAATTATTGAGGTTTCCACATCTTCTCCAATGTTCAATATGTCGAAGTCTATAGGAAAGGTACATTTATCCACTTTTACTGGCACATCCTTTATGACCCCTATCGGTTTATGCATTGTCCTATTGGCCGCCTTTACCAAAATCTTTGTGGGTATTAACTCTCTTAACCCTAGCTTCAGACTAAAGTTGTAAGGCATCATATTTATACTCGCTCCCAGATCTATGAATGCACTGTCTATGATGATTTAGTTTATATTGTAAAGGATGAAAAAGTCCTCTAGATCCTCTTTCTTTTGGACACTGCTGGGGTTTTCTTCCGTTGTTCACTCCTTAACCTTCTTATCGACAGATTCCTTTATTGTGAACTCTGTTTGTAGTTGTTCCATAACTTTCTCGACTTTGGTTTGTTCAATCTCTTGTAATTTCCCCACTATACTCTATGCGTATAACTTCGATTGAACTAAGATGGGGAATGGTAATGTATGTCGAGCTGCCGCGAGCTCACTTGGAATGTCTTCTTTAATTATTTGACCCTCTCCTTTCTCTTCTCCTTCCTTCACCTTATCATGTTCCTTATCCTAGGTCTGGCTGATGACCATGATCCTTTCTTTTGGATTGGACTCGATGTTGCATGGAAGTGTCCCAGCATTCTGATTAGACATTGCCTCCACTAATTGGCCTACTTGGACTTCCAGATTATATATGAACGAGGCATGGTTATTCGTAACTTGCTCAAATTTTTCTTCGAGTCTCCTATGTGTATCTTTCATACTGCCGATCTTATCCAAGATCTTGTCCAACTTTGATTCCATCGAGTTTGATTTATCTTATTGAAAACCTGATTGTCCTTGCGGTCTAAACTGTCCTCCATTGTCGTTCGACTAGGAGAAGTTTGGACGATTCTTCCATCCAGGTTTGTAAATGTTAAAGTAGGGATTGTTACTCCTTCCTCGTTCATATTGTGCCCCCATATAATTTACTTGCTCCAAATCACCTTCTTTCATCAAGTAACAGCCCAAGGTATCATAATCCATTTGTCCATAGAGTTCAAACTTTAAATGCATGACTTTAACCTGGTTTGAAGGCGAAACCTTCATACTGCTGAGTTGTCGCGTCAAATTGTCGATCTTTGCTTGCATTTCAGTCATTTGATCAACCGCGACGATTCCTTTTAGTTCTCGGAATGCAGCGGGTTGTTTTCCCCGCTCATTCGACCACAAATAGCTATCGCTTGCCATTTCATCAATTAACTCCTCCACTTCATCAATAGTTTTCCACATTAATGATCCTCCTGAAGCTATGTCCATCTTGCCTCTTGTCAGTGGGGTGACTCCATTATAGAAAGTTTGCAATAGGAATTCCTTGGGTAAGTTGTGATGTGGGCATTTCCTTTGCAAATCCTTATATCTCTCTCACGCCTTATAAATTGATTCCCCATCACCTTATTGGAAATTGGTAATTTTCTTGATAATCTTGGTGGTTTTAGTTAACGGGAAGTACTTGTCCAAAAAGGCACGAACAAATTGATCCCATGTTGTGACATGAGCTGGGCTAAGGGAATGGTACCAAGCCTTCACTCTATCTCTGAGGGTAAATAGGAATAGCCTAATCCTAACTGCATCTTCCGACATCTAATGATATTGTAAGTTGTCATAGATTTCGAGAAAATTAACTATGTGTGCATTCGGGTCCTCATTCGCTAAACTATAAAACTATACATTTTGTTGAAGCATGTTAAGGAGTGCTGGTTTAATCTTGAATGAGGCCGCTTGAATAGGCAGCCTAGCAACTCCTTAGGTTGTCGTATTAAACCTCGGTCACATAAATTCCATGAGGGTTCTCTGTTGTCGATCTTGGTTTACTCCGTGATCTATGTCTTGTTGGAATTCTTCAGCCATTATTGGTTTTTGAGTTTTTCTTCTTCTCCTCGCTGAGCTTTCCTAATAGTTCATTCTAGCCGAGTAATATCTAAACCTACATTTTCAGCTGCACAACTTGAACTTCTCGTGACTCTTGTGTTCATGCAAGAGCACGATTTCTAAAAATGAAAATAAACATAAAAAAGCTTAAATTTAACTACACACCTTAAACTATAGAACTAAACTATCGCCTCCCCAGTAACAGCACCAAAAATTAGATCGCAAGTTTATTTATGAAAAGTTTTACTAATTTTTAACCTTGATAATACCGCAAGAGCATGGGTTGTTCGCGTAGTACCTAAGGTGTTGATCCCACGAGGAGGAGTAATCTAGTCCTAAAATCTAAGACGTCACACAATTCACAATAATTAAAAATAACAAAACTAAGATGGAAAAGTATTTCATTCATGCAATTAATTTAAGAACCAAATTCAAAATATAAACAAGATGGCAATTGCACAACTAAATCTGAAATCTACCTAGAAACGACTGATTGAGAGAAAGGTGGATTTTAATCTGACCTTAATGAAAACTTAATTGATTATGAAATTAATGAATTATCGAGTCTAGATGGTCCTAAAGTGGATTACTATCTCTCGAGTTATAATACTTACTCTCCACCGGATCCAAGAAAGAACTGAAAATTACGTACTTCTTAGATAAATATGCTTTTTCCAAAGAATATTGATTTCTATACCGGCCGGAGAACAGTACGAAATAGAGGTGTTACTGTATCAGGTATAAATACCAGTCAGTACCAGTCTGTTTCGTCTTGTATTGGCCAATATCTATAATACTAGCCAGTACCGAAAATTTTGAAAAATATAGGGACTTTTTTGCAAAATTTTCAAAATTTTTTAAAAAATTACTCTCCTGCCTCTCTCTCTCTCTCCTGCCTCTCTCTCTCTCTCCCTCCCCTTCTTTTTTTCAAAGTTTTTATAATTAATTATTTAGTTAAACTTTTATTGTGATTTTTTAGTTTTAAATTTTA
>JANQAP020000194.1:1480984-1494410 GCA_026874005.2 Erythroxylum coriaceum
CATAATCATGGATATCTAATAAGATCAACTCATTAGAGAGCTTTTAAATCTAACTACTATGTAACTACCTCTATGAACTTTCTATGCTACTAACGTAGTTTTAATGAAAGTAGTCATTATCAAATGACACTCTAGAAGCTCCAACTTCACACTAATCTATCTAAGGAAATCTTTTAACACATATGAATGCATAGTTTTAGAATTGATCTCTATATATTCATCACTACCGGTACTTATCACCATACCAGATGTATCCTTGGCATCTTGTTGCGTTATTACAATTACCCCAACCTATGCAAGTGGTCTACTTCGACATTAGTTACACCTTGGTACTGAGCTCCTAGTGTTTCAAGAGTCTTTGGACACTATAGGTGGTCTGACTGACCTCTAACTAGACGATATTCCTCATCTCATCCTTCTATCACTAAACCATTTAAAATGCACTCAACAAAACTCCCTGACACTACTAGGCCTCCCACAGCTGGCGTATTACCGTTGTTCGTATCTGTACTGTTCAATCAAGGTAAAAACAAAATTTCACCAGTAGTTTTGCCTGTCTTAACTGTTCTGAACGGGGTTGATTCATAAAGAAAAATATTTACTAAACAATCCCTGTGCTCGGCCTCCCGAGCTGAAGGAATTTTAAGTGCTAGAGCCCCTAATGTGGCTTTAGGAACCTTAAGGTTTTGTTAGTGCATTATGCTATAAACTCAAAGACAAACTATATAACGCTAAAAAATAACAAAACTTTCTGGGTTGTCTTGTTCATAAAACCACATTATGAAATCATAACACGTATAAAGACAACCCTATTTCAAACCTTTCTCTGATACAACCTGAAAGGACCCATCACGGAGTTCCCTTCTCTATTTCATAGCATAATGCACAGTGGAGCCCTCCCTAGTGGAGCCCTCCCAGCGACCCCACTGTAGCCCTTCAATCGGTATCTAACTTCACTGAAGGGTTCCCGCAAAGTCAAGCTATTGAACTATTAAAAACCTTTTATACTTTTATTTTTATAAGCGCAAAAAATAGTGAGAATTTTTTTCAAAATGTTATATTAAAAAATTCAGCAGCATAACAATTGTTTTTCTAAGATTCCCAAATTTCAAAAACCTGTATAATACATTTTAAAACACTTCTATATTTACATCAATTTCTCAAGTACAAATTTTGAACTTTAAGTCCACTCACAAGCAACCCAGACAAATAATACTATATTTAACTGAACTTATGGGAAAAAGTAAAGACATACACTTGCTATCTAAAAGTGGGAGCAATTACAATCATATAAACGAAAATTTTCTTAGATATTAATAAATAATTTTTATAATATAAAAAGTATTTTAATTTATAAGTATTATAATTATTACAGAAATTATTAATTTGACGATACTATTCTCTTTTTTAAAAAAACCTTAGGGCCTTTGACACATTTCTTTTTTCGCCATATTTAAAAGGCCGAATATAGCTTAGCACTCGAGTCCATATGGCCAACGTAACATCAGCCATTCAAATTTCACCTTGTTGCTGTTGAGGCTCTGTTGGACAAAGGCAGGCCTCTCCAACCCCAATATCTCAAACACTCTGAATTGTAGAGGACTCGAAACCAGACGAGAATATATGCCAATTAATGTAGTTCATTGTCTTTTTCTCAATATTAGAAAATTAATAGGTTAGTTTCACATAAAATTGAAATCTATAATAAAAATAGAATTACAAGTAACAAACAAATTTGTTATTTAAGCTTTAAATTTCATTATGTTGAACATAAGACTCATCAAATAGGAAAAAAATTGTATAATCATATATCATTAATTAATTGAATCATTTCACTAAACTAATAAATTAATATGGTGAATCAATTAAAATAATTTAATTTATATAACAGAAGAGAAAATATTAAAGACTCGTTAAATTTTATTTGAAATTACAACCGATGTTTTGCTTCTTTTTTATTTTTTTATGTAACTGTTATGTATATTTATTTTTCTTAAAAATAACTATTAATATAATGAAGTTTTACATAAAAAATATGAAAATATTTCAAAAAGTATTAAGACTTATTAGTTATATAAATTCAAATCAAGATTTATATATTATTTAATATAAGAATTAATTATATGTTAATGAATAATGTCTTTTCCCTTTTTTAAAAAAGTGTCATTTTAAATTCAAAAATAAATTTAAGGTTTTTTCATTTTAATTTCTGATCAGTTTCATGTTTTAATTTATAGCTAAAATATTCTACTCTTTGCCAATTTTATTTTGAATCAAATATATAAAATACCAAATTCTTCAAACTAATTTGTAGAGATGAATTATTCCAAACCTAACTTCTCAACTAATGCTTTGACATACAAACGACAAAGTCATCATCTTCAAGAGTTCTAGTATAGGCTTTTCCTTAATCAACATTAGTTTCATGTCTCACTCAAACGAAGTGAGCACTTAGAAATTGTTTTACTAGAAAATTTGGTGGAAGAAATATATAAAAAGGATCTGCTGTATAATTTAATCTTACAAACTGGGAATCAGTCAACTACTTTATAATAACAACTGAATGCCAAGCAATCTCAAACTACCATATTAAGGATTAAAAAGTGCAAATGACATAATTAAATGAAATAATTATATGATATTAAGGTAAATATATGGAACGAGGAATGGGGCATAACTTTGAGAAAGCTGTAAATCTATACTGTCGAGGGAATAGGAGCTGGCATGCAACTGCGTTGTTAGCTTAGAAAGAGTCAGTAATCTATTCATTTAAACTGTTAGAAAAATTCTCTGAACAGTCGCGTAATAATCTAAGTTAGAGAAATAAACAAGTTTTATATGGTGTTTTGTGAAAGAATATGAACGATGGTGGGTAGAGTTTCTTAAATTACAGAAACAGATCAATATCATGAAGCTCTTGATGTAACTTCACTAAGTTTAATCTGATGTGTGGATCTTTTTGATATTGTGATCCATTTCTCAAAATACAGACAATTATGGCTGAACGAATTTATGATGAAACTAAATTAGGTACACTAAAATCTCATTGTTGCTTTGATACATTCTTGGGTTAAGTGTAATTATTGCAAATAGCCTAAGTATAGGTTATTAGAATGTCTAATTAGGCCGCCAAAAGATGATCCTAAACAGAAGCCTAGTCAACAACCACTCAAGGCTTCTTCTTTCATTGTTATAACTACTAAGGATTCTACAAAGCTTTGCGATTATGATCTTATTGCTTTTCTTGACCAAATTGACATTACTACCCTTAAACGAGCATTTCTGTGTCCTCAATATGGTAATTCTACAACCTTAGCCATGTTTTCTTTTTGTTATCGTAATTCTGCATACTTTAATCATATGAGTTATGTAACTTTATTCTTTAAAAACAAACAGTTGGTCATGCCCTTATTATACACATTGCTAATAATTCTCTTTTATATAATGGTCATCTTGGTACTACGTCAACATTTAACGGTACATTGTCAAATACTTTAATAATTTCAAAGTTTTCATTTAATTTGATCCTTGTAGGTTAACTATGTGATCTTAGTCTTGATTTTCATTTTACAAATTGTAGTTTTCATGTACAACAGGTGCAGTCAGGAAAAATCATTGGTATAAGGCATAAGGAGAGACATTTGTTTGAAGCTATATCACTTCACTTACCCTCGAGTCAATTTAGTTATGCTACCATTATTACGTCTATAATTTGACACTCTTGTGTTGGTCATGTTTCTCTTCACATTTGAATCATTTGATTTCCAATTGGTTACTAGGATTTGTTAAACAAGAATAAGTTGAAAGTTTACCTTGTTTGTTAGCCAAATATCATGCTTTACCTTTTAATAATTGCAATTCTATGTTATCTACACCGTTTGACTTAATCCATTCTTGTATTTGGTACTCTTCTCCTATTCCTACTATGAAAAGTTCAAACTATTTATTCTACGAATGAATTTTCTCAATGTATTTGGATTTATTTGCTAGAAAAGAAAATCTAACTTGCATGACATATATGTTTATTTTACCCAAATGGTCAAAACTTAATTTTCTAAAACAATCAAAGTTTTTGAATTAATAATAATATGAAATATAAGGATAATTCATTTTTTACTTTCTTGTCCCAATATGGGATTGTGCTTGATCATTTATGTCCAAACACATTCCAATAAAATGGGAGAGTTGATAGAAAACATAGACATATTATTGACACAATCAGAGCCTTACTTATATCCTCTTCCTACCTTAAGCATTCTTTTTTTTTTTTAGGAAGAAGTTGCTCTCAGTGTTGTTTATACAATTAATCATATTCCCTTTGTCATGACAAGTAATCAATCTCCTATAAATGTCTTTTTAATTGTACTCCTAACTATAGTCTCCTTCCAATGTTTGGTTTCATATGTTTTATGTTTTTTCAATAGTATGAGCGTTCCAAATTAAAAACTTGAGCTTGTTAATTTTGTTTTTTAGGGTATGAAATTAAAAATAATTTATAGATGTTGGGATCCTATCTCTAGGCGTGTTTGACAAAATGGAAGTCGATGGCCACATGCTTCATTTTGGAGTGCAGAACTAGGTTAACGCTAAGTTAAGTGACTATAATATTGTCACAGTGAATCGCTGGCATTTGAGATAAAGAGATACCAAGTTCTTGTAAAAGTGATATGACTTGCGTAATTTCAAAAGTAGTAGCTACCATAACGTGATACTTAGCCTTAATAGAGGAGCAAGAAATAAATTTTTACTTTTTAGAACTCTAAGAGATGATATTGCTGTCAATATGGACAAGATATACATTAGTGGAGTTGCGATCATTTCAATTTCCTAACCAATCAACGTTAAAATATGCTTGCAAGGTTGTGCTAGAATTGCGGGAAAGAAATAAACCATAATAAATGGTGCTTTTCAAGTATTGTAAGACACACTTGACATAACCCCAACAAATGCATGAATTGAGATAAATTATTTACTGAAAAATAAATATTAAGTCTGGTGAAAGACAAACATTGCAAGGCACCAATAATGCTATAATATTCTCTAGCTATGGTAGAAGGAAAACCATCATTAATAGAGAGATAGGTGGAAGTTGACATTGGTGTGGTAATTCCTTTGGCTCCAAGCATGTTGGTGTGGTTAAGAATGTCTAAGATGTGAACTCAAATCCTCTGTGCCACCAACCCTAGTCCAACCCTGTGCCACACCATCCTAACCATCCATTTATGTGGGACCAACATAAATGGATGGTTAGGATGGAATGGCACAGGGTTGGACCAGGGTTGGTGGCAGAGAGGATCTCATCTCCTAAGATGTACTTTATTGATTAAGGAGTATTCCAATTTTGGTTAGTATGACTTCGATGCCTAAGAAATGATGCAAATTTCCAAGATATTTAATGAAAAATATAAACAAAAAATGATAAAATGGAAAATATAAACAAGAAAAAAGTGATAAACTTGGAAGCAAAATTAGAATTATTTCAGTGATGATAATATCTATCATTATGAGTGATGAATCTGATTTGGAGTGAATCTGATTTAGAGTTAGTCAAGCCTCATTAAAATAGAAAGGATCTTAACTTCTAGGTCTAAGCACCTGGTGCTTGCATGAGGCCACAAATGATTTTGTGAAGTTTACACACAAAATTAGGATGAACAAAGCTAACAAAACGAGGTGGTTGTGCTATTAGACCTCTTTAAAAAGTGTCCCCTAAAGGAAGGCATTATTTTCTTCAAGTTGATGTAGGGGCCAATTATGTACAAGAGTAAGTGCAAGAACCACTCTAATTGTTGTAGGCTTTACAATAGGATTGAAAGTATCAATATAATCCAACCCAAATCCTCAATAAAAAACCTTTTTGTTATAAGTCTTGCTTTATAGCCATTAATGGTACCATCTGAGTGGTGTTTTATTCAAAACACCCATCTACACCTTATAACATTTTAAGAAGACTAAGGAGGGACCAGTTCCCAAGTGGCATTTTAGACCAAGTAATTAGATTCAACAGACATGGTAGCTTGTCATTATTGGTCCTTGATAGCCTAACTAACACAAGTAGGTTCTAAACTATAAGGGATAGGGTGTTTAGTTACTGTACAAATGTTTGAGTTTAAAAATGTGACTTTGTAATCAAGTGACCATAAGGTAGATACACATGGGAATTTGGTACATCTTATAGTTCCTTGTCCTAACATAGTCTATTTAGTTCACATAGTGAGTTAGTTTATCACCTCTTCAAACCACTTCATATTCTGCATACTATGTTAGAAGTACTCTATCTTATAGTATCCAATTCTCATCGTCCTCTTCTTTGGAGCTCCGTGTATAGTTTGATGCTGATTAGGTTAGAGATCCTATTGATTGATGTTTCACATATAGGTTTTGTTTCTCTCTTAGTGATTTTCTTATCTTATGGAGAAGTAAGAAACGAATATTTATAGCTTATTCTAATATTGAAGTCGAATATTAAGGACTTGCTGGCACTACTTTTAAACTCATATGGTTATATTGACTATTACAAGATACAAGAATTGAACATTTCTCAACTACTACTATTTATTGTGATAATTTTATTGTATTTAAATTGCTTATAATAACCTATTTCATGAGTGTACCAAAGATACTGAGAACAATTGTCACTTAATTCATCATTATCTTCAACAAAAAACCATTTCACTTATCTTTGTATCCGCCTGTGATTAGATAGTTGATATCTTTACCAAAACTAAATTACAAACTCAGTTTAATGAATTAGTTAACAAACTTAACTTTAAATTTACCATCTTGAATTTAAGGGGCACTATAACAAAAAGTGGTTTGGGCAACACTAAAGAGTGTTACTTAAAAATAATATAACACAACAGTTTTATACTACAAAAAAAACGTCGTTTTGTGACGGACATTACTGACGGAAAACATCAACATTTTGTCAGTAAGTAATGTTAATGACAGACATTACCGACGGACAAACACATCATAGAAACATCCGTAGCTAATAATTATCGACAGAAGGTCATGTTCCGTTGGTAAACATGTAGTTTATAAAAAACAATGATGTTTGGAATTATTCTACAGTTTGAATATATGTAAACCCATTAGCAGTAAGTAGATGTTTAAGATTAAGATAAATATTGAAGATACAATTGAGAGGTTCAAAGTAAGGTTTATAGTTAAATCATACACTTAGAAAAAGATAGTTAGCTACAATGAACTTTCTCACTAGTCTCAACAAATGACTCGCTTTGTATTATTATGACTTTAACAATTCATTTTCATTTTAAACTTTTTGATATAAATGTGATGACATCCAAAATGGTGATCTAATGGATGAGTATATATAAAGAAGCATAAGGATTTTACGATGAAGGGAAATAAGCATCAAGTTTGTGAACTAAAGATTTCAATTATAACTTAAAGTAA
Organism: Erythroxylum coriaceum; assembly: GCA_026874005.2. Lineage (NCBI taxonomy): Eukaryota > Viridiplantae > Streptophyta > Magnoliopsida > Malpighiales > Erythroxylaceae > Erythroxylum > Erythroxylum coriaceum. The sequence continues at coordinate 1,488,404 of JANQAP020000194.1, forward strand.
GCATTACGAATGTGGTACCTAAAATTCCATAAGGTGGTCACAACTTTGGATTTTAAGGAGCATACACTTGACTCTTTTATATATTTCAAATGTAGTACAATCAAGTTTGTGTTTATGTTCTTATATGTAGAGACAAAATCAAAGCATGAACATCTTTTTTCTTCCTTGCCTTCACAAAATCAAAAAGACGAGTACAAAAGAATAAAACTACTACCACTACTATTATGTTGGTTAATATCACCTATCATTTACATTATAGATTGATTGTGGAATATGTCCATCATGCTTATCGAAAGTTTATATGTCTGCAAAAGTAAATATTTACTTTTACATATGTTGCCAAAGGAGACACTTGGATGATTAAATTAGTGAAAGCTAAGGGGTGTTAAGTATGCAGAAAAATATATGATTGATTTTAGTGATAGTATTTATGAGAACTTACCTTGAGGTATGTCTCTTTTATAAGAAACCCTTAAAAAAATCAAAATTATACTTTAATTACCTTATTAGACTTTAGATCTAATTTCTACTAGAAATCTTAGTTGGACTTTGATTAGGAATTTTTCTTTGTATGTGGGTGAATCCTATACTAAACTTAACCATTTTAGATAATTCGACCTCTTAAATAATCCTAAAGGACATATTTTTAAAAAAGGATGATGACTCATGTTCAATAAATTAGGTCCATTCAGTACACTTATTAGAGGGTGTCATTTATTCCTAGTTTCTTATTAAAACTTAGATTGAAAATAAAATTTTAGTATTTAAGTCTATAGGGATGTTTGCATAATTTAGATAACCATCAAGTAACTTGAGGAACATTCTTTAATCATTTAAATATCTTATCAAAGGTCTACAACAATTATGCTAACATAATTAAAAATATTTTCTTAAGCATTAACTAATAAATTCCTAAAGGCCTATTGGAGATAATCATAAGAGAAACATCAACCTTCAATCATTCATTTGTTTCCTTCTGTAAGAATTCTTAAGAAAAACTAAAAGTCATCTTTGGATTGGCTTTTGTTTATATGGGTGGGCTTGCTTAATCTGTAAGATTTTTAGATTATTTTCATATGGAATATAATTATCCCTTATCATACATAGACATTTTCTCTACCTTTAAGGAGAAAAATCATCACTCAATCTCAATGATTGATTTAGGTCAATCTTGATTGTCTATGCCTCTAAGGCACAAGATGTAGAAGATGAATCCTTTCTTTTTTATCTTTTATAAAAGTTAGCAAAGGAGAGAACATGCATGTTCTTTATTTGTTTGTCTATATTCTTAAGAGAGAAGCCATATTTGATTGTTCGCCTGCTATCTTAAAAGGATATTTTAAGTTAAAAGAAAGATGTATCAATGAATGAGCTTTATAAAGAGTACAACTTAAGAGATACAAGAAAAGTAGCTCAATAAAGCTATCTTAACATTAAGTACAACATCTTATGTAACCTTAAATTATTAGTAAAACAAGGATTTTCTTTTCAGTTATATATCATTATATTCTGCTTTATCTTATCAAAATTTCTCCTTTTTTTATTTTAAACTCAATCATTCTGTCTAAGCATTCCTAATTTATCTCACTAGCTTTTGTATTGAGTTTGCTATTTCTGCTCTCTTTTTATCTTATATTATTAACTTACTAGTTGTTCTTTCATTCCTTTGAGCTATTGTTTTTATTTGGTTTAGATGCTCCCTATAATTCATCTTCTTACATGCCTATTGTAACTTAGATCAATTTAAAATTGGTTATTTATGTTTTCCTCTATCTAGGACAATGTACTTAGAAGAAGTTTTTGTAAATCCTGACACTTATACTTAAAGTTTCTTTCATTTCTTTCTCTTCAAATGGAGTATAATCCTAAGCTCAATGCTGTCTTGATTAGGAGGTAATCCTTTACTTGAAAGTATTACCTTTTAGAGGTCAATACCACTATATTTTCCTAATGTTGCTCACTATAATAATGATTGTAGAAATTTTGTATTCTCAACCGTGATTCCTTCGAGTATATGCATTGAAAACATAGATGGTTCTTATTTTTGTTCTCACTATAGAAAAGAATGTAGTTGGAGTTTATGATTTAAGAGCTCTTAATTCTATCAAGTGTGCTTAACTTGTTTGTTATAGCAAGTCATAAAATTAAAGCATTATTTGGAGAGTTATGTTTAAACCATACTAAGTTTCTTAATTATATTTTAATTGATAAGTCTTTAAAAACTAGTAACATGATTTTTTATTAAACTGACCTAACGAATATCTAATCTAGCTTATCCTATTTTAAATATTTAATAGAGGTTATAATTAGAAATATTTTCTTAAATGCTAGTGAAGCCTCTTAGCCTTATATGTTAATCATTGCCTTATAAGCTCATTCACTCTACCTTTATGGTTTAACATGTACCTTAGGTGAAAACATTTAGAAAACAAATGAAGAGGAACCTTTTCACCCTATTTATCAAATTGTTTTCAAATTATTTCTACAAATTATATATTAAATCTTAATTCTAACAAAACAGAAATTGAACCAAATTCTAACAATACAAATCCCTTCTCTTCAATCTCAAATATACAGTTCGATCTCAAATCCCTTCTCTTCAAAACATTGCAACATTTAGTATGTACAGAACAGAACCTAGGTCATAGAAAATATTCGTATATTCGTATATCCAACATCCCTTTAAGAACAATTAATAAGATCAAAACCATTCAAATTCAACTCACACAAGAAAAAGCATAAGTCAGCAAGTCATGCAAAACTCAACAAATGGAGAAACAAAATCGTAATATTACTGAAATGGAGAAACATCACCGTACACTAACAAAGAAGGCGATGGCGAGGAGAGGACAAGCTGTAGACGTGCGACGGATGGCAACAACGGGAAGAGAAGAAGCTGCATATGGGCGAGGAAGAAGGACGGCGATGGTGAGGAGAGGAGAAAGACGGCAATGATGCAAGGAGAAGAGAGAAAACGGAGAAGAACAACAAAGAAAACCCGAGAAAGGTTCGGGTGCATTTAACCCCGAACTAAAACGACGTTGTTTGGTATTAAACCAAACAATGTTGTTTTGGTTTTTTTAAATGACTAATCTGAAGTTAACGATGGAGAGGGAAGACCATCAAAAAATCATCGACAAAATACATTACCGTCTGTAAAAAACCGACGCTGAGTATTAAACAAAGCAAGTTTCACCGAAGGAACTATATCTGTTGGAAACATTTCGACGCTATTTATTTACGGGAAGCGTTCCCGTCTAATTTTCCGACGGGCATGGATTTGTCATCGCTATATTCTGTCAGAAAATTTATGCGAATGTTTTCTCTCCACCTTTACCGACGACAATTATGTCCATCACAAAGTGAAAATTTTCACAACAATTTTACTGAGGATATTGATTTTTCGTCTATAATTAGCTACAAAATTATGTCTGTCGGTAAAGTTCCGTTACTGATGTATGGTTTTCTTGTAGTGTTAAAGGATTGCCTTTAGTAATATTGATAGGCAACGTTAATAGTAATTTGTTGCCATATATTTAAAAAGGCAACAAAATTAAAGTAACGTTGCTATCAAATTTTATATAAGCAATAATTAAATCTATTGCAACTTTAAACAACAATTAAGGGCTATAATAATTAGCATCGAACTCAAACCCAATTAGGGCGAAGCCCTACCTGAGCCTAAGCATAATCGAGTATAACCAAACTTGATTAAATATAATAAAATTTTAAATTTTATTTCACGATGAATCGGACAATCCAAACTTGACCTAAAACCTAAAAAATTAAAAAATAAATAAACATAGCCAAAAATCTAGTTAACTCGGGTTGAATCAAGCTAAATTAATCTGAAATAGGTACTTTTGTCATAAGGAATAACAATTAAAGTATATTATTATATATTGCGTTATTTATATTTATTTTACTCTTTATAATATTGGTAAAAAATGGTATATCATACGAAGAGAATAGAATACATATGAAGGCGTCATTCCTTTTAGACTTTTCACCTTTCGTTTAATATAATACGAAGGAGCCAATCGTTTGGGACTTTTCACCTTCCCTCTGCTTTTCGTGCAACACTATAGATACCAGGAAGAGTTGCTGTTGGCTTAGCGTTCAGGTGTAGTACTCTCCACATTTAAGTGCTGTTGGTGATCCCTTCGTTCACGTCAGGTGCTACTGGTGCTTCGTTCACGTCAGGTGCTGTTGGTTTCATGCCGTTCACGTACAAGTGTTGCACTGGTGCTTGGTTCATGTCGTTCACGTCAGATGCCCTGGTGCCTGGTTTCACGTCGTTCACATGTAGGTGTTGCGTTGGTGCTTGGTTAATGTCGTTCACGTACAGGTGCATTGTCTACTTCTCTGAAGCTCATGCACTAACACTATTTGGAAAGCATTAAAGTCAATGTTTATTCCAGAAGATTCGTTTGCGTGTAGTCGTGCAGGTGTAAAGAAAAACTAGTAAATTAAGTTATGTTTTAAACCATTATTTGCTTAAGAGATGTAAACGTAAATATGAGGATTTTAGTTGAGATCTTGGCGGAAACTAAATCAGCAGAAATTAAGTTGCATAAAGAGTTAGGAATTGTTAGAAATGTATGGTAGCTTTTATCTTTGGGTTTTTCTTACTGGTAGATACAACTTGTAACCAATATCCTAAGGCCTTGAACAGTCTACACCTGTAAAACTTGTGATCAATGTTAATATCAATTTTCTTTTATAGGCTCACATGAAAAAGTGCAAAAGGAAAATGATAGTGAAAATTTTGATAAAGTTGTAGCTGATTTAGGGTAATAAGGCCTATTCATAATAAACTTTTTGGGAGAGATGTGAAGGCATCTACCGTGAAAGAAAAAAATATAGTGAATGAAGCCTCGTACAAAGTTCCTAAAGAGTATTTGCAGTCTGTAAAGAATGCATTAGAAGAAGAGATGAACCAAAAAGTAGAAGTTGAAAAAGAGAGAATGAGAAATGATTTAGAACAAGAGAAAGTTGAACGACTGTAAATGAAAAGGTAACTAGAACAAGATAAAGCGAGAAGAAATGTGAAACAAATGTTCTCCTTCATTCAATCTCAACTTGAGCAAGCTAACACCACTCGCATAGACATGCTTTGTAAATTGATTACACCTAGTCAATCAAGAAAGGAATCTTCTATTCTTCTAAACCATTCATATCAACATAAAGAATATCAAGTAACAAATTTCTTTAATTTAGTGTTTTTGTGCATTATCTTTTTTTTGTTGAGATTAATTGCTTATGTTCATGCTTTATGAATTTGTTCATAAAAAGAACTGAATCATTGTGTTGTTAGTTTTTAGACTATATTATTTATCTTGATTAAATTGGCGTCACAATAAAGTAGTTATAATATTTTATGTTTTAGATATATCAACCTATTTATGAGCATAGTAGTTTTACAGTTCTAATATACTTCTTGTTTCTTTCCTTCTCTTTTTTTTAGGATGGTGATGATTAGAAGTAGACAAGGAGGTACTTGGTGAAGGATTTTCAATTGCCCATATATATTGATTTTGTTTAATATTTAGATTAATTCACTTATATTCGATGTGGAATGGTAGACAATATTGTAGATGGATATTTTAGCTAGTGATTTTTTGCTTTCGTATTTTGAATATATTAAAAGATTGAATTTTACAGGTCTTTATAGACTATATATTAATATATAAATGTTGTTTTTTAGCGTTAATTTATCTTTGATAGTACGTAGGTAATATGATGCACATTAATTTCTATGTATTTCTTTTAATGTCTATATAAATGTTGCCTACATAACAAGAAGAGCTTGATTTTACATTAAATAATATCGGTAACAAACGAATAAATTGTTGCTTAAAAAAATTCAATTTGTTACCTTATAAAGACTTAAAGTATTGTAATATTTATTTAATATCGTTGCTATAGTGTGAAGGTAATGTAAACTTAAATCCATGACTCAGAATAAAAAACATCAAATTGCTGCTTGTAACGGGCGATTTGATCG
>JANQAP020000194.1:1494510-1506048 GCA_026874005.2 Erythroxylum coriaceum
TGAAGGTAATGTAAACTTAAATCCATGACTCAGAATAAAAAACATCAAATTGCTGCTTGTAACGGGCGATTTGATCGCACCATCGTAAGCGGTACTGTCGAGCAATATGCAAAGTGGACCTGTGAGATTAGCGTGAACACACTCTTTCAGCGTTCTGTTCAAGACTTCAAGGAATGGGCTCTTCTCATTGAGGTCAAGTTGTAATTTCATTGGCCATACATAAGTTAAAATCTTAGGTTGAAACTTGTAAAAGAAGACTACAGAAAACGAATCTTCTTGGATGGAAAAAGCATGTCTAATTTCCATGTATCGTCGTCATCTTCATGCAACTAGTTATATATATATAACCAACAGCCAATCAAAATAAGTGAAAAGATGAGACTTTTCCTTAAATTTGTTTCTTCTGTGTCGAGAAGTATAATTCTTAATACTAGTCAGACCAAAAAGATATAGATTTGGTTTGGTAAACTCTCAGAATCCGGCAGGTTTTGGCGATTGTAGGTGAGAATGAAGAAATGAAGAGAGTTTAATATTCCACCAGAGCTTAACAAAGGTTCTAGAAAGTCAAAAGTAATGTAGTAGTATATCCACGCATGATGAGGAAGGAGACCCATCTCATTTTATGGGAAGAGATAGGAGTTACCAGACTTTTTTAAAGAATAAACATAACCAAACTCATTTGAATAAACTTAGCAACTGATATTAAATCAACCCCTGAAATTAAAAACGGAAAGTAGATATGTTTTGTCCTTTTCCGTCACCAAGTCCAACCTTGCATCCAGTATACCGTAGCTTACTGGCTCCAAATTCTGACCATCAATGCCAATTGTTGTTATATTGTTTATTAATTATTTTAGTATTTATTAACATATAATAATTTGTATTAAAAAATTTGACAAGAATTTAGTAAAAGATTTTTTTTATACTTCTAATATCACTACATATTTTTAGTAATTTTAAAATATAATTTTATATTTCGAAAGGGTGTAACTTACAGTCAGACACAACCCTAGGCGAGGACAAGCAGGCCACCTAATGGCTCTATCGTAGCAGAGGTTCAAGTCATTAACCAAAAAAATGAATCAAAAATAAAGGAAACTTTCAGCTGGAAAAATAGTTCTCTGTAAAATTGAGAAGAAAAACGATGTTTGTACAATACAATCGTACTCTCGTTAAAGCCATACTAAGCATGCGAATAAAGAGGATACATGAAAGCCTGTTATTTCCCGGACTTTTTCTATCAAAGAAAACTTTTGTCCGTTACATTTTTGTTTCACTTCAATTTCTTTTCTATTTTTATTTTCCGAGCATTACACTGTAAAAGTAAGCATATGCAACCAAGAAGCTGTAATTGTGCGGCCTGGTTCGAATTTCACGTCTATGGACGCTACTATAAGTAGAGGAGGCTATTTGGTTAGTTCTACACTCTTAAGGCAACCAACAAACATGAATACTCCAATTCATTCAACACTATTGCCATTTCTTGGTGTTCTTGTATTTACATTCTCATTTGTAGCTTTAGCTGGCAGGAGTCATGAGGATTTTCTTCAATGTCTATCTCTTTATTCTGATAACACTCTCTCCATTTCTAAGCTCGTGTACGCCCCTAGCACCCCCTCGTATTCTTCTGTTTTGGAGTTCACTATCCAGAATCTTAGGTTCAATACAAGTTCCACTCCGAAGCCTCTAGTCATTGTAACACCTACAAAGGTAACTGAGGCGCAGGCAACCGTTTCTTGTTCGAGGAAACACAACATGCGACTAAGAATTCGTAGCGGTGGACATGACTATGAGGGTCTTTCCTACGTTTCGCCTCTTCCTTTTTTGGTCCTTGATCTCATCAACCTTCGAACAATCACAATCGACGTTGGCAGCAAAACTGCTTGGGTCCAATCTGGTGCCACTCTAGGTGAACTATACTACCAAATTTCTCAGAAAAGTAGGACTCTTGCATTCCCTGCCGGTGTTTGTCCTACTGTTGGTGTTGGTGGGCACTTCAGCGGAGGAGGGTACGGCTTGTTGTTCCGAAAATATGGCCTGGCCGCAGATAACGTAATAGATGCTCTGATAATTGATGCCAAGGGTAATGTCCGTGACAGAGCTTCAATGGGAGAAGATCATTTCTGGGCAATTAGAGGTGGTGGAGGAAATACCTTTGGAGTTGTTATTGCATGGAAATTGCGTCTGGTTCAAGTTCCATCAACCGTGACTCTGTTCTCAGTACCAAGAACAGTAGAACAAAATGCAACCAACCTTATCAATCGGTGGCAATTCGTAGGAAATAAGCTTCCCCAAGATCTAATGCTACAAGTTATCTTAAGCAAAAGCAATACAACTGGTTTAGCGAGTTTCAATGCCTTGTTTCTTGGTGGGGTCGATAGGCTTCTCCCATTGATGCAAGAGAGATTCCCTGAGCTTGGTTTGGTAAAGGAAGATTGCAGAGAAATGAGTTGGATCGAAGCTCAAGTCACCTTTGCAACCAGTTTCGCTAGCAACGTATCATTGAATGTTTTGATTAACAGGAATTCTACATTTAGAGGGAATTTCAAAGGTAAGTCCGACTATGTGATGACACCAATAACCGAGAAGGCACTTGAAGGCATATGGGAAAATTTTCGTCAACTTGAATCGGTAAACATGGTTATGACACCATATGGTGGGAAAATGAGTGAGATTTCACCCTATAGCATACCATTTCCACACAGAGCTGGTGTTTTATACGAGATCGGTTATGTAGTGGCTTGGATTGAGGGAACCTCTAACGCATCGCAAAGGAACTTAGGTTTGACGAGAAATCTTTACAACTACATGACTCCATACGTATCCAAAAATCCTCGAGCAGCATATGTCAACTACAGGGATCTTGACATAGGAATGAATAATGAAGATTATACAAGCTACTGGCAAGCTAGAGTTTGGGGTATCAAATACTTCCGTAATAACTTCGACAGGCTGGTGCATGTGAAAACGAAGGTTGATCCTACCAATTTTTTCAGAAATGAACAAAGTGTCCCAGCTGTCTGAACCTGCTGATTAAAGATATTTAGAGCTTGATCTTGTTCCTAATAAGATGTCTTTCTTTATTACAATTCATAGAAAGTTGCTGGCTGTGAAACAAGTCACTTGACATACCACACACATTGTGTTACCGCTATTTAGCTGAGATCGGAATAAAATATTGACGAGGAAGAAATCATCAATTTCTCGTGGGTTCGTTTTATTTTTTTTGCAGGCATAGTATGCAGATTAAGACTTATCTCCTAATCCCCTCCAATTTATGCAAAGAGTTAAGTAATGGGTCAATTGTATAGATATTATAATTTTAAGTATAGAATATAATTAAACTAAAGGTGTATTTGTTTGAAACAGCCAGACTTATGTATTAAGTATAAATTATAATTATAATTTAAGGAAATTAAAACACTAAAACATTGATTTTTTTATAAAAATTAATTGGTATTAAAATTTTATACAATCAAAAGTTTTATTCAACTCCACGTTTTAGTTATCAAGATTTAAAACAAAAGGCAACCTACACCACGCAATAGTCAACAATTCTATTTTTAAAGACTTTTTTGTTCTCATTTACATTATAATATTAGCAGCAGAGGAACATGCCCATTGTCGTTCTGTTTATTCCAACCAATAATTGATCATCTACAATATAAAATTCAATGGTGATAATGTACAGGCCAATATATTTTGATGATTATGCGTTGATAGTTCGACGATAACCGTAACGCAACCAAAGTCCAACCTATCTAATCAATTGTTTGTTTTCAAGATAACTAAAGATAGGTAAGTTCAAAACCTTTCTTGAAGACCACGATGACTTGTCTGAAACAGTTTTCGTTATTAAAACTCAGTTTGGTTAATGTCAGCATCACGAATGTTCTGTTCACGAAAGGGCAAACTTCATTTTCAGAATTGGAATGACCATACGGTTGCCAAAATTGAATTTGTTATCCAAACCTTAGATATATGAATTTATTCTTGCTCTAAATTATTAAACCTATTCTAAGTTTTGAAACACTCCTCCGTCGGTAACTTTATAGATGGATTTCCCAAATTCTCAAAAAATTTACGACTAATTTTATCAATGAATCTTAATGGTCCGTCGGTAGATTCACCACATTTTACCAACAAATTTTGGTGGTCCGTCGGTAAATTCACATTTTACTAAAGAGTTTTGCTTTTCTGTTGGTAAATTTATGGATATATTTTTTAAAAATTTCCCTATATTTAATTTTATTGATAATCTTATAATTGATGTATGATTTATGCAGTTATCAATTGATAATATTTTGATTTATTTCTATATTTAATTTGTTAAAACAGAAAGTTGATTGATGATATAAACAAAAAATTATCTTAATTGATAATAAAAATTATTATCTACAATAATAAGTATTTAATTCATACAAAATGACTACAATTACGCTATTCATTTGGCGAATGCGGATACTCTGAATGTCTCGATGAGGTGCTGCCTTTCCTTTTCAACCCATCCATCTCATTACAAAGTTGGGCTATGTACTCCATCGACTATTGCAACTGAGTTACCAGTACCTATACTGTGCTCCAAAGCTCATAGACTTCATTGGATGCGAACCGCCTATTAGATGTGTTGTACTAGATATGAAGGATTGCGAATAACATTTGCAAGCAAATGAACCTAAGCCTAAGATCCTTCCACGACGGTACCTATCACATACTGCATGATGATATGTTTGACTCTCATCAAAATCTTCAGATTGCTAAGATTGTCGTTGAATGCTTTCTTATCTTTGGTCCTATCAAAAGACAATGTTTATGTTAATAAGTGATAACTATTAAGGATTAATATTAAAGCATAAATTTCATATACATTTAGTTCTTTACATTTGGTGTTAACGAAGGTTACACCGTCATGCTTAAAGAGCTAACAGGATCTAGGCTTCCTGCCGACAGACTTTTCCTGCATCAAAATAAAATATTATAAGTGAACTACAATTTACAAAATTTCAGCAGAAATTTCTCTATTTTTATGATATTTATCCCTATTGAACAAAGAAAGTAACTTAACAACGCAACCATATATGGCACTAGAAATTTATTATAACTTTGTCATTCTCCATGATACACATATTTTTATTCCAAAATTTACACATTAAATTAAATTGAAATACATCAAAGTAAAAAAAACAAAATATAAGTGTAAAGTGTAGATACTTACAAGACTCTCTGCATGCTCGTTGTGGGTAATAGATCCTCCAGTGTGTACGGGAAGACTCTCCTCACCCCTCTGTCCTCCACATCTGTTGGTAGAATTACGCTCTAAAATAGGCATTGCCTAGGGTGATGTCCAATACTGCTGCCAACGACTTCATATTTCTTCAGAAATATAAGGAGATTGTACACTAATCTTGTGTTTTGCATCAACAAAGTCTCTGTAACGTGTACGAGCTCATCTCTCCCATACTATAAATAATCGTGTCAAATTCAAAATCCAAAAAAATCTTTCTAGAAAAAGAAAAAGCATACGATAAATACTTATAACCTACAATATTTATCTAATTAATATATAAAAATTAATTAAAAAATACAAAAATATATTTTTTACCTCAAACTGCTAATAATAAAAGCCCTTTGTCGCTTGAGAGATATTCTTCTGTATATAACCCTTAAGATCAATCTTCTCCTTAAACTTGAATGTTATGTTTCTTGAGCACGGTCTAGACAGAATCAACCTAATTAAAAACAATTTTATATCATTTTTAAATTTAAACCTATAACTTAATTATAAATATATGGTGTTTCATGTATTCTCACTTACAAATTGTTGATAATTGTGATGTAAATTCTTCCATCAACTCCCTCAGCTTCAGGCTGGAGGTTGCCTCCTTCATCCGCATCGTTTACTCCTGATATCTCTGTCGGTATAGGGGTGGTGGATGGTGTAGTAGCAGGTATGGAAGGTTATGCCTCATCTGAATGTGTAATAGCGGGAGGTATAACATCTGATTCTGGTGCAGCTACAGAATGTGATGCTTCACCTGGAAAGTAACTGGCTCCAAATTGTGGTCTGAACCTTGGTTACATCATGTCTTGTTTTCTCTTTGGTGACATATTTTAACCTGAAATTCATATTTTATCGAATATTCCATAAATATAACAATTTCAATTCAATATATAACAATATATTGTTGATTTAATAATTGATTTATTGAATATAATATTCTATTACAAACACAAATTAATCGCTACCAGCACTTAATTGTAAATCAAAATCATCACCATCTTCTTTGTCTGAAGAATTAGAATTAAACTCAGGCTCCTCTTCAGATCTCTCGCCCTCTTCATCCTCTCCAGGTGAAATTTCAACATATTTATTATTTGGATCGTTCAAAGGTTCATTCTTGTCATATGTAACAGATGCATTTATTTCATAAACATCTTCCTGAAACACTTCACTTTCAATTTTCTTTTCACCTTTTCCATGTGATTCAAAAACTCCTCTAGGTTTAACTTTGCAAATGGCCAATTAATCTAACTTGTCTCGTCATAAGCTGGGAAAAGGGACATAATACATTTGGATCACTTACATCGCTAAGATAAAAGGTTCAAATTGTCTAAATCTTCTTCACTGGTTGATTTTAACTAGATTGTATCAGCTATGCACTTTTGTACCAATATTAGGAGTTGGATCAAACCAATCCCACTAAATATTACACTCCGCTTTATTGGCAACGTAAGGTACTAAATTTCAAGTATCTTAATAATTTTACCATAGTAATCCATTAATTCTCCCTATATGCAAACCCCATTATTTACTATTGTCATGCTATGACCATGATATTCTGTATAATATTTGTATTTATTAACGAAATACACCGGATACGATTTAATAATTCACAAATGTCCTTTCGCAAGATCATATATGAACTTGTTCTCTATTGGATTTTCTAAGGCCTACACAAAAGAAATTATCATATTAAATAGCATAATGTCATTTGAACACTTTAATATTATAATTCAATCATTTCAATAACTGTAAGTAAAAACTTACATATTTCTCGAACCATCGAAGAAAGTGTCTTCCAACTTCTTTATTAATATCATCCTATTTTTGTCGGGCATTAGCTCGTGTAATCATTCGTTGTATAATCTAAAAACATTATTATGTATTTTAGTTATGAAGAACACTAACTTTCAAAACCCAAATAATCAATTTCAACTTACTACATAAAAGGTTGAACCTCTTGACAATTCAATAAAATGTAACTATGGGCAGCCTTTATTTTTTCTTTTGTTAACATTCTTCTTGTTGAATACCCATATGTCCATCCAGGATATATGAAAATGGATAAGTTAATATCAACATCAACTGTTCCTCCCCCATCGTCATTACAAGGAACTTTTCTTTCTCTTGTGTGCACATGCAGCTCAAAATAATGTGAACAAAATGTACTTGCTTCCTCCACTAAATAAGCATTACATATCGAACCTTCAATTCTAGCCTTGTTTTTGACATTTTTCTTCAAGTTATGTAAATACCTACATTCGCGAATAGGGTTATTACAATTCTGTTATTAAAACATGTTATTACTTCAATTTAAATATTTACTATAATTAGCTCTCAAACGGATACATCCATCGATATTGAACTGGATCAATAAGTTTAGCCTCGTGTGTTAAATGCACAAGTAGATGCTCCATACAGTCAAAGAAGCTTGGAGGGAAAACTCCTTTTAATTTGCACAAAATTACTAGAATTTCCCTTTCTAGTTTTTCCATTTTAGCTAACTTTATTTTAGATGATGTTAAGATTTTCAAAAACAAATTTAATTTTGTTATAACTTCCTAAACCTTTTTCAGTAGCAACTCTTGAAATGCAATTGGAATTAGCCTTTGTATAAACACATGACAATCATGGCTTTTCATCTTAAATAATTTCCGCATTTCCTCATGTCTACACACTTTGCCAAGTTTGAAATATAACTATCGAGAAACTTTAGAATTTTCAACCATTCACACAAAATTTTCTTTTGTTTTTTGTCTAAAGTGTAACATGCTTTTAGATATTTACCGGTGCAAAGATCTTTATCTAACTCATTCCTTCTATAAAAAAAGTTTCAAATCAGCTCGTGATTTTGCATTGTCTTTTGTCCTCCCTTTAATGTTCATTATAGTATTGAACAAATTGTCAAAATTATTTTTTAAATATGCATCACATCTAGATTATGACGTATTAAATTAGTTTTCCTATATGGGCAAATCCTAAAAGATACTTCGTTTTCTCCAACTAAAGTTTTTACTAATGCTTGTATAAACTTCATCAGCTTCAAGTTCTGTAACTTTCAGCAACCCTAATTCATCAATCTCCTGCAATATCTCTTCACCAGCTTTATGACGGGAAGGAGGTGTTTGTACCATCCTATTCTTAATGAACTTTTGTTTATTGCATCTAAATGGATGATTTGGAGGAAGAAATTTCCTGTGGTTGTTAAACCAACATATTTTGCCCCATTTGGAAGATAAAATGCATCAGAATCATTGTCATAATAAGGACAAGCCAATTTCCCTGTTGTGCTCCATCCAGACAATATAACATATGCCAAAAAATCACTAATAGTCCACATCAAAGTTACTTTTAACACAAAATTTTATTTCAGAGACAAATCATATATCTCTACACCATATTCCCAAAGATGCTACAATTCAGATACCAATGATTGTAAGAATACATCAATTTTATGCTTTGGATTTGTAAGCCCTAGCATAATCACTATTAAGAACATATAAGAGTCATTCATACACATCCATGGAGGCAAATTATAAGAAGCAATTATAATTGACCATAATGATATTGTTGGCCGGATTGACCAAAAAGTTGGAATCTATCTGTCAACAATCCTAACCAATCATTTCGACTTTTAGTTACAAACTCATATTAAATGTTATTGAAATAATTCCAAGCTAGTGCATCCGATAGATAACTCATTATTCCATCTTCCTGTTCGTGTTCATTATGTCATCTCATGTGAGATGTAGTAACATTAGAAGCATATAGTCTTTGAAGTCTCAGGGTTAGCGAGAAATAATACATCCACTTCCAAGGTACTAATTTCTGTTTCATAAAATGCTTTCGAGGCTTGAACCTAGATTGACCGCAAAATTTGCACTCGTGTAATTCCACATCATTTCCCCAATACAACATACATCCCAATTTGCAAATCAATTTTTTCAACAGGCAAACTAAGACCCCTAATAAGTTTCCTCATATTGTAAAAACTATCAACCATGGTATGATCAGGAGGCAATGATTCATTATACCATCCAAGAATTTCATCAAAACTACGATCAAAAATATGACCTTCAAACTTTATGTTCAATATTCGAGCAATTGAAGACAATTGAGTCATTGTCTCACAATTTAGCCATAATTCTTAGTTAGTTAAGTGTAGTAAGTCAAAAAAGTGTTTTGCATGTAGGTTTGGTTCTTCTTCAAGAATTTCTATATTTTTTAAAAGGTATAACCAGTTGCATCATAAACCATTTGCATGTAAAGATTTTTAGTTGCACCCATATTATTTGCTCTAAATCCAATCACCCTTCAAACTCATCCACATTTACTAACGAGTTTACTTCATTACCTTTTGAGGTGCTAGAAATCAATGGCTCCCCATGCCGTGTCCTCTCAAAATAATTTGGAACAAACTCTTTTCTCAGCAAATAGCCATTCACTTCATGAATAGGAAGGAAATGAATAAGTTTGCACTTTTTACATAGACATATGATCTTTGGGCCATCCATATATGTAGGTTAGGAGCATACATAATGAATAAAAGCTTCAACTCCCTCAACAAACTCAGGATTAATAAAACCATCAGGTATACATCCAAGATCTATCATCATTACTCATTTATGCAAAACTGTTAATTTAAAAAAGTTATTTCATAGTTAGTATCCTTCATGTCTCCTAAGTTTATAATACATTTAACCTTTACTTTATACAACATCCCCTAAGGATTAATCACCTACAATTGATTTTAATACTATAGTACGTGGCATTGTTTACACCTGTGAATCAAGAAAGCAAGTTCCCGCTGTGATTCCGAGTGTAACAGCCCGGACCACCCTGCTCATAGATATTGTCCACTGTAGGCCTTGGCCCAGCCAAGCCCTTACTGTTTTGCTCTTCCCGTCCAACGGGAAGACGCATCTATGAGGGAGAGGTATCCATAGCCTTATAAGGCCTACTTCGTTCCCCTCTCCAACCGATATGGGACCTCATACCTAGGCTCGTGGAATTTTTCATCGATAAGTCTCACGAGAGCTGCATCATAGATTTCCAGCCTATATACCATTTTAAGGGTTTATTATGCAAAGAATTGTCATGTCTATTAAACCTATGAATTTCTTGTGTTAATACTAAGTTTGAATTAATCAAATTGAAGTTGAAGTATTTATGTTTGAACTAATCACCTACAATTGATTTCAATACTATGGTACGTGGCATTGTTACACCATATGAATCTAGAAAGCAAGTTCTCGCCGTGACTCCTAGGCTCGTGGAATTTTTCACCGATAAGCCTTACGGGAGATACATTATGGGTTTCCAACCTATATATTGTCCTAGGGGTTTATTATGCCTCAAATGATATCGTTACCTATGGAAGGAAATAACTCCATTTTGAATTTTGAATTTTGAAATATTATATAGTTATCATCAAAATCATTAATACCAAACCTTAAGCTAACTCACTCTACCACCTATCTTTTGAAACATAATAATTAATGCAATCATCAATCACAATAACATAAAACTCATAAGACATTAACACCAATGTAATGTGAAACCTACATACAATTTAAAATGTGAATACTACCTCTAGAACGCCCTACATGAACCATAGTTATATGTTAACAATCACACCATTTTACAACAATTAAGCATACTTAATCCTCCATAATTGAACAACTTGTGTAACAAACAATAAATCATATAAATTGCATTTAGGAACTCAATAATAGAGAAAGTGCAAATTCTAACAACCCTAATTGATATACACGACTTGTTTCTTATAAGAATCGTACCTTAAACTCTTTTTGTTATGAAAAATTGATCAGTTGCTACTTAATTTTCTACTAATGATGATATATAACTACTAAAAAAATTCCCCGTAAAATTTGTTTCTTCTATGCCTCCCATCATTTCTCTGGATGTTCTCTTATCTTTTATATGTTCTTTTTTATAAATCGTTGACTAAGTCTTTAGAATTTTCTTTTAAAAATGGTTCCATGACTAGTTCGATAAACTGATATCTCTGAAATTCCAATTTTATCAATCAATGTTTAGATTTAATAAGTTGATTTTGCCTTTAAAAGCTTAGTTCAGTTAATCACTAACCTATAATTTTTGAAATACTCCTACATCGTTAGATCAAATGGAGTTTTAGTTAATTAATATTCTTAATATATCTCCAAAACTAATGCAAAAATGTATAAACACTAACCTCAACCAAAATTAGTCTATTCTTCATTATGCTCACAATT
>JANQAP020000194.1:1720842-1730872 GCA_026874005.2 Erythroxylum coriaceum
CCTCGTCAGAATCCGGCTGAACCAATACGAAATTTAATAATAAAACATTTAAGATTTTTCTACTATATATATATGATTAAACATTTATTTTTATTATACATTAATTAGGATAGTAAAAATAAATTGTACATATAAAGCTTACTCAGTCGACTTATAAATGTTAAAATTTTAAAGACACTTGAATTTTTGTTAAAATTTTAAATGTGAATTGCTACCTTTAAAATTTAAATGGTTTGATAATTAAGTACTTCCCTTGGATTATTCGGCCTTTCACAAATCTGACGAGACCACAGAGTTTGCTTGTAATGACCGTATAACTTGGTTCCTTTCACAAAAAAAAAAAAAAAGGTAGAAGTTGATAGATTAACGTTTTCTAACGCATAAGCATATGATTTCGATAACAATATTGTCAAAAACCTAGTTTTTGGGAAAACAAATTTGTCAAAAACCTGAACAAGCTAGATGGGATACAAATTTCTTTGAACTCAATTCCTTTTACTGCTGCTAAAATGACGTAAAAAGACCTTTGGTTTCAACGTGGAAGATGAGATTCAAGTACGAATACCGTACTTACTGATGTTTTTTTGTTGATATTTTGCATGGCAGAAAGAAAAAAAGTCAAAGACCGTACACAAGTTTGAAACTAAGCCAGAGAGGAGAGATGAGTTCGAATCCTCGACAGAGAATGGTCCATGTTGTAACAGAAATTGTAAAAAAAAAAGCTTCATATTCTTATCAACAAGATCCATTTTAGTTTTGTACATAATACCGATGAGACAATCTGATTCACTTATTTTTGTGGCTAATAGTAACAGTTGAATATAACCGAAACTGGAAAACGACAAGTATCTATTTGGATTGTGAGAAAACGAAATTAAGAAAATATCAAGTTCTTGGTCACGTACGTATCTATTTGCATTGTGAGAAAAGGAAATTAGGAAAATATCAAGTTCTTGGTCCAGCGGGTTAAGTTTTCCATTTCTATACGTACTAATGTAAGGTGTTTGGAAATTTTTTATTATGATTATTTTATTTTTATTTTTCATTTGAGTCATTTAAAAAGTTCTCTCTCTATTAGTTAAAGATAAGACTAAAGATTACTCCCAAGATCTCGCGTATTAGCAAAGCTTTTACTAAATTGTTGTTGTCAATGTTGTAATATTAAATTTAGATCTTAATAACAACATGTAATTTGACGTTCCCAGACTGCATACTGCAGTAGATTTAGAGATGGCAATACTTAAAATCAACGAATGAAGTTCAATTTATATTGAATTGGGGCTTAAGAAATTAACTTCATGTTTGACTCGAAAAGCTTGAACTTAAAATTTAAAAAAACAATGTTTTAAGTAAGTTGTTTTTTTTAATTCTAACTCATGGCCATGTAGCACTTGCACAGCCGTGATAGCTAACTCACGGCCATGCAACACTTGCACGACCATGCCTTCTGTAAATTTATCCGTCTTATAAATTTAGTTATGTTGTTATATCCTCGCTAATTCAACAACTAATTTTCAAGAACACCTGTAAAATTTATAATATCAACTTTTTGTAAATCAATGCCAATGCTTTATCGTCATTCCTGCTCCATCTTCGTCCTTAACTCTGTGATAAATTTATAGAAGGAAATTGTCCTCAATTGATGTGGTTGAGATCAGGGGATCTGGGTTGGGTTTTAGAAGGTGTAGGAAGGTGGCGAAGAGACTCGTAGTGAGACGAAGAGAGGGCGACTTCTTCTATAGTGTTACAAAGAAAATGATAGAGGACGTCGGCACTGTCAATGCTTCATCTTCATTCATGCTCCATCGTCCTCCCTAATTTTGTGATAAATTTACAGAAGGCAATCGTTCGAAAATGTCACATAATTTGATGTAGTTGAGGATCTGGGTTGGGGTAGGAAGGTGGCGAAAAGAAGAGAGGATGACTTCTGTAGTGTTACAAAGAAAATGACAGAGGACGTCGACTGGGTCGGTTTAGTTCATAAGCCATGAATTTTGGGAAGAGTAACAGAGTAACAAAGTGCTTAAAATTTTAGAAGAACAATGACATTTTTCAATTAGACAAAATAAGACAGTATTATATTAGACAGAAGATCTGGACTTAGCTTGGCAGTATTGTCTAGTGTGGTCAAAAAGTTATAGCTCATTTTTCTTTATTGAATTTGGCAACTTCTTGTAATCAATGGTGATGTCTTTGAAAAAACTAAAATTTATGTAAAGAATTTAGTTACTTCCCACTTTATAATCGTTTGAGTTATTGCTGCTTACCTTGCATGTGCTCGAAAATGATCGATAAGCACATCAAGACCGCATGCAAGTGTTCATAGGCTGTACATGTCTACAAGAGCAATGGAATTTTAGCTAAACAACTTCTAGTCCCCTAGAACTTTACTCATCACAATTGATGCTTTTGTTGTATTTTCTTAGTCTTGAGCATCATAGGCTCTACATAACCTATTAATTTGAATGAAAGTTATTATCTTTCTAAAAAAAAAGATTGCATGTAAGTGTTCATAAAATTGATTATATGGTTAGAGATTCAGTTGTCTGAAGAAGAATCAAAGTATCATATTTGAATGTGTGAAGGAAATCACATATTCTCTATAAACCCTCAACGAAAACTCATAAATCGAAGAACAACATTTGAGAATTTTTTGGACAGAAGTGTACGTGTGTGAGAAGTGAAGAGGAGATTTTGGAGAGTTCGAAGAAGAAGAAAACAAAAGACATCTGAGTCAATGATCAAAACACAAAGCATACGAGGAAAAATGCATTAGCGATGCACGTGAGCAGCACAAAGCAAAAGAAACAAACGGGTGGACTGATAGGTGTGAATTAAAAGGAAGAAGCATACACCGTCTTCATAAGTCTATAAATACAAACAATCAGTCACAATACATACAACACAATCAACAAATACATGCATTGTTCAACTGAAGCAACAAGAGAGAAAAAACTTAGAGAGTGCTAGAATACATATTAAGTGTACTAAGGAGTTTGGGAGGGAACTCTTGCAGGTGTTTAGAAACACCCAATCTCTTGTATTCTTTTCTTTTTGAAGCTAGTAAAACCTCAGTGTGAGATTGACCCTTGGATGTAGATAGCATTAAGCTATCGAACGAAGTAATTATTGTGTCTTCTTTACTTTTCTGCAACTCTTCATTTCTGCAAAAACACATTCAAGCAACAAGCATCACCAGTCTTTATTATTAAAGACAACAAAAAGCCACACAAAATCCTAACAGGTTGGTATTAGAGCGTCCAGGTATCTGTCCCCATCCTTATCGACAAATAAAAAAGGAAGCTCAAGAACGTCAAAATAGACCTTTACCAAGAACCTACAAAATGGTGGGAAAAGAGATGGAAGTGTTCACTGGAAAAGAGGACTTTGCAATCTGGAAATTACAGATGCAAGCCCTGCTTAAATCTTACGAATGTTTTGGTTCCATAGATGCTACATATGATGATGAGATAGATCCTGTGAGAAACCTGAAGAAAGCAAGATTGGCTCACTACAAGCTAATGTTGCATCTTTCACCAATTATCATCAGAAAAGTGAAAGATTGCAACATTACAAAGATGTTATAGGAGAAACTCGATGAGATTTACTTTAAATGGTGCATACCAAACAAAATGACCTTACTGCACAACCTTGCGAACTTCAAAATGAACACTACGGTAACACTTGAAGATAACCTAGATTATTTCTTCAAACTGATTTAGGATCTTGAAGCAACAGGGGAGAAAATCTCATAAGAACACCAAACTGTGGTGATTCTAAAGTAACTTCCACAGGAATACAATGGATTCAAGAAGGTGGTCAAGCATGCTAGTGGTGATGCCCTAACAGTGAATAAGGTTCTGGATTCTCTGATGGAGGAAATGATAGACAACAATCACTTCAAGAAAGAACCAGAGGTGATGATCATAGACAACAAATTCAAAAGCAAGTCTGCACAAAATGGTTCAAAGAAAGGTGGCGGACAGAAAGTCAAGGGAAAAGGCAAACAGAAGAAGAATGATGATGACTAGAAAAAAAATTAAGCTAAAGGTAAAAAATGCTTCTACTGTGATAAAAAAGGACATTTTGCAAGGGATTATAGGAAGAAGAAGAAGGACAAGGAGGCACAAAAAGGTGATGCAGGAAATGTTGAGAAGCTTGAAGAGTCTAATGGAGATGAGATACTTGCCATGACAGCTGAAACAAATGAGTTATCAATAGAATGGATTCTGGACTTAGGCTGCACAATGCACATAACTTCCCACAGGGACTGGTTCTCTTCTTTTGAGAACTTGTCAGCCAAGGTAAGAATGGCAGACGTAGGGAAACAAGATATCCAAGGCATTGGCAATGTTTCCATCAAGATGTATGATGGAAAGAGGAGAACATTGAGCAATGTGAGATATGTCCCTAGAGTTAGAAGAAATCTTCTATCAGAGAGTATCTTTGACAAACAAGGATACAAGATCAGGTCTCAAGATGGTTTGAGAGAAATCATCAAGGATGGTAAGGTGGTCATAAGCGCAATTGAAAGGGGGGTTTATACTATGTTGTAGGTACTACAGAAATTAACCCAACAACAAAAGAAAAAGAGCTCAATTCAACCATGTTATCACATTCAAGACTCGGACATGCAGGAAACAAAAGCCTCAAACACCTAGAGCAATAAGGGCTGTTGCCAAACACAAGTGTGAAGAAAATTGAGTTTTATGAGGGATGTATACTAGGAAAACATTACAGAACCCCTTTCTCAAGGATTGCAAAAAGAGCCACCAAAAACATAGAATATGCTCATAGTGACTTATGAGGGCTAGCTCAGACTCAAACTATGGGAGGTAAGAGGTATTTCATGACCATTATTGATGACAGGTCACAGAAATGCTGAGTATACCTTTTGAAATGAAATGATGAAGCACTGGAGGCATTTGTAAAGTAGCATACTCTGATGGAGAACCAAACAGGAAAAAAGTTGAAATGTCTAAGAACAGACAATGGGATGGAGTTCTGCAACAAGAAGTTTGATGACTATTATGAAAGGAAGGAAATTCAGAGGCACAGAACTGTCAAGGCTACACCTTAACAAAATGGGGTTGTAGAAAGACTCAATAGAACCCTACTTGAAAAGACAAGATGTATGCTGTTATCCTCAGGTCTATCTCAAGCACTATAGGGGGAAGCTATCAAAACCACAGCATATATGATAAATAGACTACCGACATCTGCAAATAAGTATAAAACTCCTGAAGAGGTATGGAATGGTTTTAAAACTACTTTGACTCACTTAAAACCTTTTGGATGCAGTGTTTACATTAACCAAACAGAAGGGAAGCTTGAACCTAGAGCTATCAAAGAGGTATTTCTAGGATACCCTGAAGGAACTAAAGGGTACAAAGTGCTAATTCTGCAGTCAGGAGCCTATAAGACTCAAATAAGCAGAGATGTAGTATTCAGGAAAACTGAATTTCTACTATTGAAGTAGAAGAATGGAGGAATGAATGTCCAAGATGAAATCCTACAGTAGTTAGGATTAAACAATAGTATGAACCCTTTCTATGTCCCACCCTCCACATATGAAAGAGATGAAACAGAAGCAACTACTAAACAAACAACTCCAACAGGAGAAGAAACAATGGACACAGATCCTAACTCTCAAGAGAGAACTCAACAAGAAGAGGAAGTAACAGAAGCTCAACAGATTCAGTTGCACGATTATCAACTTGTTAGAGACAGGGAACCAAAATAGAGGATACCAAATAAAAGGTATATTGAAACTAACCTAATAGAATATACTTGTTTGGTTGCAGGTCTAGTTGAGACAGGAGCACCAGAAACATATGAGGAAGCCATGAATAGGTCTGATGTAGAACAGTGGAAAAATGCTTGCCTAAGTGAATACACTTCTCTAATGAAGAATGAGACTTAGAAGCTAGTTCCTAAGCCACCAAATACTAAGTTGATTGAATGCAAATGGATATTCAAGCTGAAGGATGGAATAACATAAGCTGATCCAAAGATCTACAAGGTTAGATTAGTGGCAAAAGGCTTCAGACAAAGAGAAGGAGTAGACTACAAGGAAATCTTCTCTCCAGTGGTTAAGTTCAAAACAGTAAGGATTGTTTTGACCTTAGCTACTTCGAATGATTGGGAGATACACCAGATGGATGTAAAGATAGCATTCTGATATGGAAGGCTAGAAGAAACCATCTACATGAAGCAGCCTACAGGTTTCATAGATAAGAAGAATCCTAATCATGTTTGCTTGTTGGAAAAATCCCTATATGGCCTAAAGCAAGCTCATAGGCAATAGAACAAGAAGTTCTATGAGGTGGTGACAGAAACGAAGTTTAAAAGAAGTGCCTATGACTACTACTTATACTACAAGGATTTAGAGAAGGAGGAAGTGGTTTATTGCTGGTTTATGTGGATGACCTAGTCATCATAGGAAAACTAGTGCAGAGGATCAAAGAAGTGAAGAATGCTCTAAGGCAGAACTTTGACATGAAAGATCTAAGGAAGGCTCAAAAGCTACTGGGTATGCAAATCATAAGGAATGAAGCAGAGGGGAAGTTATGGTTGACATAAAGGGACTACATTAAGAAGGTCCTATCTAAGGTCAACATGGAAGGTGCTAAACCTAGTTCTGCTCCAATTGCCACACACTTGTAGCTGACGGCTGCTAAGAGTCCAACAACAGAAGCGGAACAGAAATAAATTGCAAAAATATCCTTATGATATAGGTGTAGGTTGTATCATGTATATAATGATATGTACTAGACCTGACTTAGACTCTACAATCAGCCTACTTAGCAGATTCATGGCTAATTCAGGTCTAGAACCCTGGCAGGGATTTAAGATAGTACTTAGATACTTAAAGGGAACCCTAAATCATGGATTATTTTTTTAAAGCCTAACCTAAAAATGCTTAAACATACAAATTTATATGGCTATGTAGATGCAGATTATGCAGCAGATAAGGATACACGAAAATCATTATCAGCATATTATTTCACACTTTCAGGCAACACAATAAGCTGGAAGGTACAACAACAATTAGTGGTATCTCTATCTACAACAGAAGCATAATACTACGATTTCACAAAAGGCTTAAAGGAACTAATATGGTAAAGGGGCTACTATCAGAAATCTAAGTTCAAATCACAGAAAATGCAATCTACACAGATAGTCAAAGTGCATTATGCCTGAGTAAAGACCCAGTTCTGCATGAGCACTCAAAACATATCGACGTCAGACTCCATTTCATCAGAGATAAGATTAACATCGGTGAGGTTATCCTAAAGAAAATACAAGGAGATCGAAATTCATCAAATTTTGGAACAAAATTAGTTTCTGTAAAGAAGTTCATTTTTGGTAGAGATCTTCTACAAATAAATGAAGCTCATTGAAGAAAAACAAAGACTTACCCAATTGATCTCACAACTTCGGTGAAGCTAGGGTTTTGGTTTCAGAAATCACCCACAAATTGATGAGTCACGTGAAGATTCATGGAGAAGGAGGGAATAATTGTGAAGGAAATCACAGATTCTCCATAAACCCTTATCGAAAACTCATAAATCGAAGAACAACATTTGGGGATTTTTTGGACAGAAGTGTACGTGTTTGAGAAGTGAAGAGGAGATTCTGGAGAGTTCGAAGAAGAAGAAAACAGAAGACATCTAAGTCAATGAACAAAACACAAAGCATAAGAGGAAAAATGCATTAGTGATGCACGTGAGCAGCACATGTGAAGACATATGAGCAACACAAAGCAAAAGAAACAAAGGCATGGACTGATAGGCGTGAATTAAAAGGCAGAAGCATACACCCTCTTCACAAGTCTATAAATACAAACGATTAGTTACAATACATACAACACAATCAACAAATGCACGCATTGTTCAACTGAAGCAACAAGAGAGAAAAAACTTAGAGAGTGCTAGAGTACATATTAAGTGTACTAGGGAGTTTGGGAGGGAACTCTTTCAGGTGTTTAGAAACACCCAATCTCTTGTATTCTTCTCTTTTTGAAGCTAGTGAAACCTCAGTGTGAGATTGACCCTTGGATGTAGATAGCATAAAGTTATCGAACCAAGTAATTCTTGTGTCTTCTTTATTTTTTTGTAACTCTTTATTCTGCAAGAACACATTCAAACAATAAGCATCATCAGTCTTTATTATTAAAGACAACAGAAAGCCATACAAAATCCTAATAGAATTTTTATTACATTAATCACAAGTCTCTATACTTTATTTCATAATTACAGGATTCATAAGATTGAAATACACAATTCCCCTTTTGTGACATATGCAAAAAAGAAAATGATCACAATTGTAAAGGTTAAACAGACCCTAAAAGGGGAAATAACTAGAAGATTCAACTTAATTTAGTTTTTCCTATGTGCTTCGATCAGAAAAGTGAGTAGAGCACATAGGAATCAAGATTTGGATGTAGTCTAGTCTCTAAATATAGTAACACGAGGGCTGAGGTTTAGCGTCTTGGGCTCCTCCATCTTTAACCAAGGTTTAGAGTTCGAATCTTGAGAATATAGTCACTTTAAAACTTGTGAGGGAGAGCTTTGCCGCCTAAAAGGGTCCTACCCAGCTCAAATATGAATTAATCGATTGCCCATATGGCATCAGATACTGAGTGGTTTAGTTAAAAAAAGTGTATTATATATATTAAATTCTCTTTTCAAAAAATATATATAATTAGTCTCTGTAAATAATTAACGAATAACTAAAAACTTTTATTTTTTAGTATTAATTAATTAATACATCTTTTAATTGATAAATTTTATATAATTTTAAAACAGATTAATATAACAAAGTTCTATTAACAAATTTACAAGTCTAGCAGACGTGTAGTGATGTTATAAAGAGATTCTGCCTCATCCTTCAAGGATTATTATAATAGTTTATCATTATTAAATATTGTTTATCACAAAAAATTTATTTTAATCCATCTAAATCTCAAAGTAAAACTGTATCAAACACTTTTTTCCCCATAAGAAAGAGGAATTTAAGAAGGTAAGGATCATCTTGCTTTCTATTCTCTTACTATCCTATTTTCTAACTTCTTGTTAATTTGAGTGTCAAACTGTTCCTGTCAAAATAAAGATCTGCACTTGACATTTTATGCTTTGAAAACTTGATAGCCTAAAACTTAATTTGATTTGTTAGATTAAGAAGTTTGGTGGTGAGATTCAATCCCTAATTGTCAATTACAAAAAAAAGTCTGTGATATATAGCTTGCACCATTTAGTCACACAGTCCGATCCTTTATCGTATACTTATGTCAAAAGAAGATCCCATCATTGATTAAGAAGTAAAAAACCTTTGGCACTTTGTCAGGAGCAACAAAGATCACAACATCATTAAGATATTTGAATCACTTAAAAAAGTCAACTATGTATGCCTCTCTTTTTCAGGAGCAGATAGACTTGTTCCCCTCTTTTTCTACCTGATCTCTCAAGTCCATTTTTGCTTCCTGCACCAAGTCAATTAAAGCAAACGACACAAATTACATAATGTTTGCATTTATGAAAAAAAGTTATTCATACACGAGAAACTCTATTTTTTACCTCAAAATTGTAAAACATATATATAAACTACTTTTAATTATTTTGCTCGTGACAAGATTTTAACACAGTTATCATAACTTAATCAAATTATGAAGTATGTGGGTAAAAAAAGAGAGACTAATTTCTCCATACATGTACAAGAGCAGGTTCAATCTAATTGCAGAACTAGGCTAAGAGAGGAGTGCACATTAAGTTACTACATTAGTCTAAAATAGATGTGTTTCACAATCGATAGAATGGATATAGTGTAACACGTAGCATAGACCTTATTGCGTGTCTTGGATCGTTTATGAAAGGGTTAAAAAGGGAAGAAATGCAGAATACCTTATTTCGGTTCCATCTTAACTTTTGAAGCAGTTTTCGTGGCCAAAACGTGCTCTAATCTCTTGGGACCTTCATGACAAACGTTCACCGACATGTGGTTAACGCCTTCTACAATTTTCTCAATACGT
>JANQAP020000194.1:1734165-1746738 GCA_026874005.2 Erythroxylum coriaceum
TGCCTCCTACATACTTTTTTATTTAAACTTTTTATTTTCCTTTTTAATATAAACTTGAAAGAGGCTACATAAACATAGGATTCGTAACATGACATTTTAACAAATTTAACCAAGCCACATGTAAGCAAACCCCCACACTTAGACTTCTACACAATCACATTCATCAAGAATTAACAAATGTTCCATTAGCTTTAAAGCTTAGTTAGGACATTTGGTTAGGTGGATGTAATGTGGTTTATACAAAAGAAAAGATTAATACATCTCAAAAGGGATTAGCAAAGGAAATTCACATAAATGGTAAGCTATTTGGCTAATGTAACTTATAATTAACAAAGAATGCCTAATCATTTTCATAAATATGCATGTGATAAACAATGTGGTCTCAAATAGAAATTCAACGCAAAGTAAGGATGTATATGTCATAAAGGTCACTCATAATAAACAAAACAATGAGACTAATATGAATGTGTCAGTCTAATATGGCTCAAAATCTCACTAGTTTTTGACTACCACTAGTTACCGCTCTTCCAAGAATAATGTACATTAACTAATCACAGGAGCAAAAGTACATGCCAAATTTTGGTATATATTTTTCTAGTCAATTCACGCTTTAATTATGACTAAATAATCTTAAAAGCAATAGAAAATAAGAAAATTTTTTATTTTGTTCATTTGAATTTGTAAATTGCCTAAGAAGCCACATAAGCCATAGTTAAGCTTGAAAACATGCATAGAAATTAGCATACCCCACCCCCACACTTAAAACTTACATTGTTCTCAATGTTAAATCAAATGCAAGAAAGGAGCAGTTCACAAAAGTAATAAAAGTAGAAATATAAATGACAGAATTTAACTTCCCTTAGGTTGCCTCCCAAATAGCGCCTTTGTTTATTCTCATTGGCTCGACTCTTTGTTGCTCATTCTTTATAGTAAGGGTTTTCTAACCCTATCACTTCCACGTCCTCCACTTGGAATTCCTCATAGAATGGTATCAGTTGAAGACCACTGACTTTGAATTTCTTATTTGTCTGTAAGCTTTCAATTTCAATTGCACCATGTGAAAAACATTATTAACAATAAAAGGGCCAATCCAACGGGAACGTAATTTACCTGGAAAAAGCTTAATTCGTGAATGGTAGAGAAATTTTTTTTATCCAACCACAAAATTCTTCCTAACAATCATCTTATCATGAAATATTTTCGTCTTTTCCTTGTAAATTTCTGCATTCTCATAAGACTCAAGCCTAAGCTCTTCCAGTTCTTGCAGTTGCAGCTTCCTCTTATCACCCATTGCATCCATCTGCATATTGAATTGCTTAATAGCCCAAAAGGCTTTGTGCTCAATTTCCATTAGAAGATGACATGACTTTTCGTAAATCAGTCTGTATGGAGACATGGCACTAGGTGTCTTGCATGCAGCCCTATATGCCCAAAAGCATTATCAAGTTGCTGATTCTAATCTTTATGATTTGAACTTACCATTTTCTTAAGGATGGACTTGATTTCTCTGTTTGAAACCTCTACTTGCCCGTTTATCTGTGGATGATCAGCTGTGGACACCTTATGCATGACATAATACTTCTTTAAAAGACTTCCCACCAATCGGTTGGAAAAATGAGTACCCCTGTCACTAATTAATGCTTCCAAATCTAGCAAAAATGTTATACTTGACAAATTCTGCAACAACTTTAGAATCTTCAGTCCTAATGGCTTTAGCTTCCACCCTTTTAGAAACATAATCTATAGCCAACAAAATATAAAAAAACCAAAAGAAGAGGGAAATTGTCCTATAAATTCGATGATCCATATATCAAAATTTTCACATGCAATTATTTTAGATAAAGGCATTTGATCTTTATGGGATAGATTACCCTATTTTTGGCACTATTCACATGCTTTACAAAACATATATGAGTCTTTAAAATTATTTGGCCAATAGAAACCACATTCAAGAATTTTCCTAGCAGTTCTATTAGGCCTAAAATGACCACCACAAGCATATGAATGACAAAACTTCAGAATTGATTCACACTCATATTTAGGTACACATCTCTTAATCACTTGATTAGAACAACATTTCCACAATTGAGGATCATCCCAAATATAATATTTCGTCTCACTTTTTATCCTATTCCATTTAGCCTTACTCAAATTAGTAGGTATCTCATGGTTCACTAGATAGTTCACAATATTAGCATATCATGAAGTCTTACATTGAAGAATTAGTAATTGCTCATCCGGAAATAGTTCTTATAATGGTACTGGATCCTCTTCCTTCATAACTCAACTCAAGTGATATGTGACTAAATTGTCTACATCTTTCTTGTTTTTAATCTCCAAATCGTACTCATGGAGTAGGAGGATCCATCTAATCAACCTTGGCTTCGTTTCTTTCATCGATTACAGGTACCTTAATGTTACATGATCAGAATAGACAATCACTTTAGGACCAAACAAATACAAAATTTATCCACAACAAACAAAACAGCTAAAAGCTCCTTTTCAGTGGTGGAATAGTTGCATTGTGCTGGACTAAGTGTTCAGGAAGCGTAGTAGCTTATATGAGTCAACTTTCCATATCTTTGACCAAGGACAGCACACATAGTAAAATTGCTTGCATCACATATAATCTCAAATGGTTGACTCTAGTTAGGTGGTTGAATGGTTGATGCTGAAGTCAAAAGTTCTTTCAACCTGTTAAATGCTTCCTTGCATCCCTCATCAAACTCAAAGGGTACATCTTTTTGTAACAGATGACAGAGTTTTGTTGAGATCTTACTGAATTCCTTGATAAACATGTGATAAAAACCTGCATGGCCAAGAAAAGAACGAATCTCCCACACATTTATGGGGTAAGGTAAATTTCGCACAATTTCTATCTTAGCCTTATCAACCTCAATTCCGTTAGATGAGATTACATGTCCCAACACTATTCCTTGTTCAACCATGAAATCACATTTTTCATTATGGAGAACAAGATTAGTTTCGATGCATTGTTCAAGTACACAATTCAAATTATCCAAACATGCATCAAATGAATCTCTATAGACAGTTAAGTCATCCGTAAAGACCTCAATAATATGTTTAACATATTCAGAAAAAATACTTACCATGCATTTTTGAAAGGTGGTTAGGGCATTGTATAGTCTAAACGACATCCTTTTGTAAAGAAATGTACCAAATGGGCATGTGAATGTTGTTTTCTCCTGATCCTTCGGAGCTATCACAATCTGGTTATATCCTGAATACCATTCAGAAAATAGTAATGAGATCGTCCTGTAAGTCTTTCAAGCATCTAATTAATGAATGGGAGTGGGAAGTGATCCTTGTGTGTAGCAGCATTTAACTTCTTATAATCGATGCATACTCGCCATCCATTTTGAATTCTTGTGGGCATAAACTCATTATTCCCATTCTTCACCATAGTAATCCTAGTTTCTTCGATACTACTTAGACCGGACTCACCTATTTGCTATATGAAATTGGATAGATTATACCAACATCAACCAAGTTTAAGATCTCCATCTTTACCACTTTCACCATTGGAGGATTCAATCTTCTTTGTGACTCTCTTGATGGTTTGGATCCTTCTTCCAATAAGATTCGGTGCATACATGTCGAAGGGCTAATACCCTTAATGTCAACTATAGTCCACCTATAGTTGTGATTAAAGACTTGAATGAGCTTTTATTCTTGAAACTTGGTTGAGTTCTTTGCTATGATTACTGGAAATGTTTCTCCTTCTCCCAAGAATACATATTTTAAGTGCTCCAGTAATTGCTTTAATTCAGTTATAAGTACCTGTACCACCGAAGGAAAAGATTTCATATTAGATATTGGCAATTCAATATTTTGAAATACATACCTCTTTATTATTGTTTGCAGTGATTGCAGTGCTAGCATAATTTCCTCCATTTTATCTATAATCAGCAAGTTAAGATTTTGCAAAATGTTTTCCGTTAAACACATGCAAAGAATGGCTTCCAACTTATCCTTACCATCCATATCAAAAATTTCTTGAGATAAAGAATTAATGACATCAATAGATAACACAGAATGAACATCACTAGGGTACTTCATAGCTTTAAAAATATTAAAATGAACAATGCCACCGTCAAATTCCATAGTCAATGTCCTTGCACTTACGTCGATCTTTCTCTTTGATATCTTCAAAAATAGGTGACTAGAAGGATAGGTGTAGAGTTAGATGAAGGTTCTCCCTCCATATTTAAGACATAAAAGTCAGCTGGGAAAACCAATTCATTGACCTGCACTAAAACATCCTCTACAACCCCTTCCAAGTAAGCATTAGATCCATCAACCAACTGAATTAAAAGATAAGTTTCTTTCAACGATCCTAAATTCAATGAAGTATAAATAGAATATGGCATAACATTAATTGAAACTTATAGATCTAGCATTGCCCTTTCAAATCTAGTATCACCAATTTTGTAAGGTATCGTAAATATAAGATCCTTACACTTTGGGGAAAGCTTTCTCTGTATGACTTCAGATACTTTCTCCCCCACAATTACTTTTTTGTCTCCCTTCAATTTCCTCTTAGAAGTGCATAACTCCTTCAATAAGTTGGCGTATCGAGGAACTTGCTTAATGGCATCAATTAGAGATATATTTACCTCCACCTTTTTAAACATCTCCAAAATCTCCTTATCTTGCTTCTCTTTCTTCGATTTAGCAAACCTACTAGAAAAAGCAGGCAAAGTTTTAGTAAAGCTGTTAATCACAAGAGATTGAGAATTTACCTTAGTTCCCTTTTCAGCTTCTTTGTGAGGCAATTCAAATTTCTTTTCAGATTCTTCATCACTTCCAATAACAAGTCTTCTGTGGTGCCTCTATTTCTTTACCACTCCTCAAGCTAATAGCACTTACATTCTCCTTTGGGTTTCACAATTATTGGAGTAGGAAGCTTACCCGAATTTTGATTCTCCAATCGGCTCACTATAGTAGCTATATGAATCAATTGATTTTCTATATTCTGAATGCTAGCATTCGTCTTTTTGTTGAAATTGTATACTATTATGAGCCAAAGTTTTCATCATTTCTCCAATGAAGGTCCAGAACTCGATGGTTGAGCTTGTCTTTGATAGGGTTATTGATAGGACCTTTGTTATTATCCTTGCTACCTGTAGGTGTTGAATGGAGGATTCTTCCATTTTTAGTTATGTACATAGGGGTAACTAGAATTCCTTTGTGGTTAGCCCGGGAAGCTCCCAAAAGCATTCACTTGTTTTATGGATGTCTTTTACAAAGTTTGACACATATCAGTGGGATGTTCCATTATGTGAATTCCACATACTTTTACTTATTGAGCATTACTTATAGCCATTTGCCTCACTAAAGATTTCAACCCCGCTATCTGTTGCTCCAATGTAACAATACTAGCTTCACTAACCTTCAATGGTCTAGGTTCCTCTCGAATACTGAATTGTTAATAGTTAGCGGCCATGTTGGAAATCAGATTCCTGGCTTCAGTGGGTGTCTTGTCTACCAGTGCACCTCCGCTTACTGCATCTATCATACTTCTTTCTTGTGGCATAAGCCCCTCATAGAAATACTGGATCAAGAGCTGCTCACTGATTTGATGATACGGGCAGCTAGCACATAACCTCCTAAAACACTCCCAGTACTCATATAATGTCTCCCCATGGTGCTGTTGAATTGCACAGATTTCCTTCTGAATGTTTGTAGCTCGAGAAACAAG
Source organism: Erythroxylum coriaceum (assembly GCA_026874005.2). Classification (NCBI taxonomy): domain Eukaryota; kingdom Viridiplantae; phylum Streptophyta; class Magnoliopsida; order Malpighiales; family Erythroxylaceae; genus Erythroxylum; species Erythroxylum coriaceum. The sequence continues at coordinate 1,739,888 of JANQAP020000194.1, forward strand.
AAAGTATTTCTCCAGAAAAAGTCTTTGCATCTCATTCCAAGTGGTAATCGACCCCTAGGGCAAGTACTAAAGCCAATCCTTAGCAATGTCCCCCAACGAGAATGAGAATGCTCTCAACTTAATCTGCTCTTCTTACACTCCAGCTAGCTTCATGCTAAAATAGACCACGTGGAACTCCTTGAGATGCTTGTGAAGATCTTCACCTGACATACCAAAAAAAGTAGGCAAATGGTGAATTAGACCAGATTTAAGTTGAAAAGCAACATCAATAGCAAGAAAATCAATACACAAGTGTTGATCGTTAAAATCAGGAGCAGCTAACTGCTTAAGAGTGAGATCATTGTTTTGACCTGCCATTTTAAAATCAATTTCAGAAATGGAATCACTAGACGAATTAGAAAGTAAATCTAATTTGAATTCTTGGTGATGAATCAACTTGTCTTCTCGCTCTGCGTAATGTTCTTTCAAGTTCTGGATCAAATTTCAATTCACCGTTGCGAGAAGATCATGTCATGCACTGAAACTAACCAAACAAGAAAAGAAATTAATCAAAATTCAAAATCAAAATAAAGATAACAAAACAAAACAAAACAAATAAACTCAGAAAAACAAAGAATAATAATTCGAGGTAACGGCGTCAAAGAATGGTTGCGTGTCATAATGCTACCAAAATAACTAGACTAAACTATAGATAGCAATAAGTCTAGGTCGATCCCACAGGGATTAATATTAATTACTTTTCTATGTTATTTGTTTAAGCAAATAGGGGGATTTTCAATTTGAAATAAATTAAAAACAAAATAAAATTAAATCTATAAAAATAAATCAAATTAAACTGTAGCAAAATGATAAAGTCGATGAATAAATTGAACATTGGTTCATTGGTTTTATCTCAACCTAAGCACAATTTCACAAATTTCGTTGAGTTATCATCTTTACTCCTCCTTTTAGACTATTGATCGTGAATTAATAACAAGCTCTATTAATTTAGATTTTTCCTTAAGTTTTAGTTAATTACAAAGCGTTCGTTAATTAACCCTAACTATAGGGAAACCTAGAACAAGCTCTCTATGTTTATCCGAACAGCAACATTACAATTAAGAAAAACAACTCAATTTAAGTAATAATCACGCAAGCACAGACTATTTAACTTAAGCTATGTTATTTCAAATGATTCAGTGTCGTTAGTTGCTACAAACCATCTTCCACATGACTAATACGTATCACCTTCAAGATCTAGCTACGGGTAGTCATAAAAATGATTCAATAGAGCATTAAAACCATCATTATCCAAATACCTAATCAATCCATACAAAATAATGTAACAATATAAAAAGAGAGTAGATAATGATACACAACACTATACGCTTAATGTGCTCCTTAGCCTCGATTCCACCTCTGAATTAGTGTCAGGTGATTTAGCCTTCCATCTCCATCTTCAAGATCTAACAATCAGCCTTTGTAGCCTCCATTTATATAAAAGTATTGAAGAGAGACTGGAGGATAATAGGACAGCCAAAGATGACCAACTCCTTAGTTCCACGCTACTGCCCTCTCTTTTGTTCTATTTCACACCACTCGCTCCCACTATTCACTGATGGTAAAAGTAAAGATGTTTGGCCCAACCTACTGTTTATGTTACTTTCTTTCTTCTTTTGTAGCTCTCGATTACTCACTTGTTTCATGCAACTCTTATGTTCTTCTCTTGTAGCTCTCAGTTGTTGACTTCTTTCTTTAGCCCTCACAGCTACGTTAAAACTCAAATGAAGCAGCCTTCACTCACGTTCTCTTCAGTCCTCACCTTTCGAACCCCCACAATTGACACACTCTCCTCTTCTTACTTCAAATCTAAGTTAAAATGTCGCAGAAGGACAACTATATCTCAATGGACAACTGTCCATTTAAATCTTATTAGAGAGAGTTCTTTCATAGGTGAGGTAACGTAAATCATGGCTGTAATAATTTGGAATGGTTGTAAAAATTTTACTCACGTGTTTTAGCCTCCTTTCTTCATTCAAAAGCTACATACAACACCATATGGCATCTAGGCTTTTCATAAGATAAATGGACATGTTACATTGTCATGCTTCAACCCTCCATATGTAGCTATCAACCATCCATCATTCAACCATCATTCTTCACACTTCTCTTAGAATAGAATATCATGTTATGGTTAAATGGACATGTGATGGTCATGCAAAATCCATGCAAACGTGAGCTGCTTCATTGCTTCTCATTCTTAATTTTCTTGTCTTTACTTACTTCAATATTTCTCATTCTTGCTCTATGAAGACAAAGAGTATAGAAATTGAAAACATAGCTTCAATGAGCACACTTTCGGGTCACTTTAATTCAAAAAATTGGTTACGCATCATAACGCTACCAAAATAGCTAGACTAAAATATTGATAATGATAAGTCTAAGTCGATCCCACAGGGATTAATATCAATTACTTTCCTAAATTATCTGTTTAAGATAATAGGGAATTTTCAATTTGAAACAAATTAAAAACAAAATAAAATTGAATTTATAAAAATAAATCAAATTAAACTGTAAAAAAATGATAAATTCGATGAATAAATTGAACACCGATTCATTGGTCTTATCTTAGCCTAAGCACAATTTCACAAATGTCATTGAGTTATCGTCTTTACTCCTCCTTTTAGACTATTGATCGTGAATTAATAACAAGCTATATTAATTTCAGTTTTTTTGTAAGTTTTAGTTAATTACGAAGCGCTCGTTAACTAACCCTAACTATCGGGGAACCTAGAACAAGCTCTTTAAGTTTATCTAGATAATAGCATTACAGTTAAGAAAAATAGATCAATTTAAGTAATAATCACAAAACACGGATTATTTAACTTAAGCTACGTTATTTTTAACGATTTAGTACCGTTAGTTGCTACAAACGATCTTCCATATGACTAATACGTATCACATTCAAGATCTAGATATGGCTAGTCATAAAAATGATTCAATAGAGCATTAAAACCATCATTATCCAAATACCCAATCAATCCATCCAAAATAACATAACAATCTAAAAAGAGAGTAGACAATGATACACAACACTATACGCTTAATGTGGTCCTTGGCCTCGATTCGATCTTCGAATCAGCATCAGGTGATTTAACCTTCTATCTCTGTCTTCAAGCCTAAAAAATCAGCGTTTGTAGCCTCCATTTATGAAAAAAATTTGAAGAGAGAATGGAAGATAATAGGGTAGCTAAAGATTACTAGCTCCTTGGTTCCACGCTACTACTCTCTCTTTTGTTATATTTCACACCACTCTCTCCCACTATTCACTGATGGGACAAATAAAGACGTTTGGCCCAAGTTAATATTCACATTACTTCCTTTCTTCTTTTGTAGCTCTCGATTACTCATTTGTTTCGCGCAACTCTTATGTCCTTCTCTCGCATCTCTCGATTGCTCACCTCTTTCACGTAACTCTCCATTTTTTTGTTCCTTCTTCAGCCCTTCTAGCTACATTAAAACTTAAATGGAGCAACCTCTACTCATGTTCTCTTCACTCTATAACAAATATGTGAGCTTTGGTCCTCACCTTTCTAGCCGAGACACTCTCCTCTTCTTACTTCCAAATCTAGGTTTAAATGTGGCGAATAGACAACTATCTTTTAATAGATAACTGTCTATTTAAATCTTATTGGAGAGAGTTCTTTTCATATAATGTAAATCATGGCTGTAAAAATTTTACTCACATATTTCAGCCTGCTTTCTTCATTCCAAAGCTACATATAGCACCATATGGCAACTAGGCTTTTCATAAGATAAATAGACAGGTTACGTTGTCATGCTTCAGCCCTCCACATGTAGCTATCCACCATCCACCATTTAGTCATCATTCTCCACACTTCTCTTAAAATAAAATATCATGTTATGGTTAAATGGACGTGTGATGGTCATGCAAAATCCATACAAATGTGAGCTGCTTCATTGCTTCTCATTCTTAATTTTCTTTTCTTTACTTGCTCCAATATTTCTAATTCTTGGTTCATGAAGACAAAGAGTATAGAAATTGAAAAGATGGCTTCAATGAGCATGCTTTCGGGTCACTTTAATTCCTTCACTTCCAAAATGTACCTAAAATCAAATATAAATCAAAGTGAGCATCCTAAGCATTTCTAAGGTATTAATCACTAAGTGTCGAAGATAAAATAGATCAAAATTTAAACAAATATCATGAATACTTGGGGAATGATGCAGGCTTCGTTATAATCCAAACCAGTATAAATTGATTGTGTCATTCTTTCCCTCTTCCTAACTTTTAAATTTCTGCATTATAACTTTGTGTTTTCAAGAGGCTCCTTCAGTTTTACAATAAGTTCCTTATGTTTTTCTATTGTAAGAGGTTCCTTTCATTTTTTAACGTTAATAGACTCCTATCAATTAAAAGGCACCTTTCGTTTTTGATCGTTAGCAGGCTCCTATCAATTAGCAGGCTCTTTTTCTTTTGAGCGATAACAGGTTCCTTTCTAATAACAGGATCTTTTCAAAAGTTGATAGGACCTTCCTATTTGTAGACTTATTTTTGTTTAGAAGGATATTATCATTTTTAAAGTATCTTGAAAATTTTTACACAATTCATACCCCCCTCTCTTGCATATGTTTGCTTTATCAATAACCACTAAGATTAAAAAAATCGTATGTCATTTCATTCAACTCCAATCCAAACATTCAATTCCAACCCAACATAAATCAAAAATCCAATTTTGTGATTTTTGCTAATCAATCCCTAGAGTTTTTAAAAGTAGTCAGTACCATGCGAAAACTTTTGTATCGGCCAGTACCCACGACCAATACTATAATCACTTATACCGTTCTGTTTTTCAGCCAGTACGGTACCTTCCAGCTATTGGTTGAGATTCCAACTCAAAATACTAATTTTATTTTAGTTTTTTTAAAGGGAAATATTATAATTAATTTTAGATAGAATATTTTAATATAATAGATGGGTGAAGTACATCATTATCCCAAGAAAGAAAGAGAAAAGCTAAATGTATAATTCTCTATTTAGTAATAAGATTTTTTTCTAGTGAAAATACCATATTTTCCTAAAGTATATAATTATATCAGGCTAAAGGAAGTTAGAATGTAATAGGGCTTATTTGGGACGAGAGGCTTTTATAAAACACAGAATATTGGAAGGTTCGAATCAACAGTTGGTACTAATAAAACAAAAACAAATATGTAAGAGCCAACGACATCCTTTTCCAAAGTAATTTCCCTATCTTTTGATGATATAAAAAAATAAATTTAAATGTCCACCTCTAAAAGAGATAAAAGACAAGCTTCTAAGAAGCTAATCTTTCAGAAAACATGTCAATGGATTGTTTCCACATTTTAAGCTATTAGACTTGAAATTTATGGATAGGATTAACTAAGGGAATTAAAGAATTTCAAATTTACATCTCAGTGGTTTACAGAAATAGTACTAGCCATAATTCTGATTGTAATAACAGATGACCAACCCAAAAACCCGTTTGAATCTTCTTAATATAACTTGGTAAATACTGACAAAAATCAATAGATTAAAGGCAGCTGATCAATATACTTAGAATTTGCAGGAATAGAAAAGCAAATGCTATTATTGTTGTATAATTCTCGTACGTAGTTGTTATTTTTACAATGATATGTACTGAAGAAAACAATAAATTTGTAGAAGATGAACTAAGGAGAATGATTTGAATTGTATTCATTTGATCTTCCTCTAATGTATTTATACATTGTTGTTAACAACTATTAACATACTTTAACAACAAAAAAAACAACTAACTCTAACTATCATAACTACATTCTTGATCTTCTTAACTTCTAAGACTCCAACATACTCCTCTTATCTTCGAAGTCTTGAGATAGTCTAATCTTGGTTCAAAAATATTCAAACCTCCTTCCTTGTAATGCTTTGGTGAATAGGATCGCAACTTGTTCTTCTATCTTGCAGTACATTAGTTGAACTTCTCCTCCTTGCTGTATATCTCGCAAAAAACAACACTTCAGCTTGAAGTGTTTTGTTCTCCCATGAAGCACTGGATTCAGTGAAATTGCCCATATAGCCTTGTTATCTAACAGTACTTTTGTACTCTTCTCCATTGAAATGTGCAGCTCTTCCATCATTTTCCTAAGCCATATAGCTTGATTCATAGTAGTAGTAGCTACAGTAAGCTCTACTTCAGCTGTAGATTGAGCTACCACACTCTACTTCTTTGATCCCCATGAGAAACACCCTGATCCCAAGCTGAAATAATAACCAGAGGTGCTCTTCATATCATCTGAAGTTCCTCCCCAATCACTGTCAGAATATCCTTTTTAACTTCATGCTTCTTATTCTACCATACTTGAGACTAAAATTGTAGGTTCCTTTGAGATATCTTAGGACTCTCTTAGCTGCTGTCATATGAAGTTCAGTTGGTGCAGCCATGAACCTTGAGATCAGGCTTACTGGAAATTGGATATCTAGTCTCGTAGAGGTTATAAACATTAGGCTACCAATGAGGCTTCTGAATTTACCTTCATCTGTAGCATTGCTTCCATCTGTCTTCTGTAGCTTTTGTTTACAGTTCATAGGTGAGCTTGCTGGTTTACACTCTAACATGTGAAATCTTTTAAGAACCTCTTTGATGTACTTCCTTTAGTAAACAGAAATCCCCTTCTAATTTTGACAAATTTCCATTCCCAAGAAGTATGTCATTAAGCCCAAGTCTGTCATGTCAAACAAACTCTTCAATTTGAGCTTAACACCTTCAATCTCCTTAGCGTTGTTCCCTATTAATAACAAATCATCTACATATATAGACATGTAAATTAGTTTGTCCTCCTGCTTTCTC
>JANQAP020000194.1:2048354-2074359 GCA_026874005.2 Erythroxylum coriaceum
AGGTGTTATCTCTGGAAGATAACTTACGTAGTAAGATATTCTGCATGCATAAAAGTAACAGGCATGGTATCAGAGCAAGCATGAATAATCATGTATGAGAAGTTAGGCTCCGAAAACGGGGTCTGACAGATTATGGTATCAGAGCAAGCATGCAAGCAAGTAAGAGTCAGACTCCGGTAACGGGGTCTGGCAGAGTATGGTATCAGAGCAAGTAAGCAAGCAAGAGTTAGACTCCGGTAACGGGGTCTGACATTCGCTTCATTGAGTCCCAACGTGATGGTCCAAGATTTGTTCAAAGATAGTTTGATCAATTGCTTAGAAGAGATAATGCTTGACTTAGTGATGCTAGGTTCTGGCATCATCAAGTTATGCCTGTTGCGCCTCAGTCAACCTCGTCCCTTCTCTTGGCTCTTTAAAACCAATCTCCACTAAGGTCTAAAGACCCTTTGCCCTAAACAAATTCTCCATTAGTTCACTCCATTGGTCATAATGACCATCGAAGTGAGGAATCTTCGTCAGAGTTTTGTCTTCACTTATTCTCTCACTGTTTAATCACTCAAAGACTACTACTTCCTTTTTCTACAGGCCCAGTGGGGAGTCTGATGTACCTAACAGCCACTCAACCTGATCTTATGTTTGTTGTAAGTCTCAAAAGTCATTTCATGGCATGCCCTATGTAACTACATTTTGCAGCAGCAAAGAGGGTCTTAAGGTATTTAAAAGGGACTATTAACTATGGTTTGTTTTACAAAAAGGGAGGAGCTAGTGATTTGATAGGCTTTACCGATAGTGATTATGCTAGGGATATGGAGGATAGCAAGAGCACTTCAAGCTATGTGTTCATGATGTATGGAGGAGCAGTAGCTTGGTCATCTAGAAAGCAACCTATAGTCACTTTGTCAACCATGGAGGCTGAATTTGTTACAACTGCTGCATGTGCCTGCTAGGCTATTTGGATGAGAAACGTACTGAAAGAAACCGATCATATACAGGCAGAAGGTACTATGTTAATGTGTGATAATACTTCAACTATAAAGCTATCCAAAAATCCAGTTTTACATGGCCGTTCCAAGCATATAAGGGTAAGATTTCATTTTCTTAGGGACCTAATGACTAAGCCTCTCAAGTTGGAAGCTTTTTAGAGACTTTGTGAGGAACTGGGCATATGTGTTGTTCCAGATTTGAACTAATTGCTTATCAAAGGAAATGAGTCCCAAGGAGGGATTGTTGGAAGAAGTTACTTGAGTTTAAGACTGTTGGAATAAAGACCTATTCTTCTGGGTTTGTTAGAGTTTCTAGCTATTTTATTTTATTTTATTTATTCGTGTTATCCAAACCACTAAACGAAGTATGTGCTAAGTGGGCTGCAATTTCCCTTTCTTGTTAGATGCAAGGCTTTATAAATCTAGGAGTTGTTTCAATAAAGACATATAATTTTACACCAATTGTTTATTCATTTATATTATTTAATACTTTACAATAAGCACCGTCATCTTCTCAATATGGAACGAGCCTTACATTTCTAAATTGATCTTCCCCTATGTTTTTAGGCAGATTGTGTACTCATTAACACTTATTTGATAAATAAGACACCATTTAAAATCTTGACCGAGAAAACTTCTTATGAAAAGCTTCATAGATTGCCACCTAATTTTACAAATCTACAAACGTTTGGTTGTTTATATTATGTTTCCAATTCACATTATCACCTAAATAAATTTGAACCTAGATGATGCTTTTTTATTAACTATCCCATAGGGAAGAAAACCTATCATTTTATGATCTTGATAACCAAAAATTTTTTGTTAGTCGAGATGTTATCTTTTATGAACCAAAATTTCCTTTTAAGACTAATAAGGCTTTGTATGACATGCATTCAAATCTTGCTGGCATCCCTTTACCTATTACTACTTCTGAGTGTTAGCTCAAGGTTTATGATTAACGATTTTGATGATAACTGTATAATATTTCAAAATTCAAATCAGATTTATTTCCTTATAAGGAAATAAATCATAAGAAATACGCTTTCTTTCTTGCAGGAACCTTCTTTATGAACTTACCTTATTACAAATGGTTTATAAGAAAGGATCCAACAAATTATGAAGGTTGTTTATTAGCCCCGTAATTACTGAAAGATTTTTGGAAAAGATGACATCGAAGTTATTCAGATTTAAATCCATCCAGTTGGCTAAAGATGCAGGTGAAGCAACAACTAGTTGAAGAAATTGACTATTAAGGAAGAGCAACAACACTTGTAAAGCAATGAATATACTCAGACTTTCAAAACATTTGAGCAGCATCTATATTCTTGAGAGTTATATTATTCTTATTGTGCCTTAGAAAGTGAAATCACTCTATCAAGAGAGAAATTGTTATTTTATTTTTCTTGGAGCTTTTAGAAGCTTGTTATACACTTTGAGCCTGAAAGGTTAGAGAACCTTGAAAATTATGTACTCGTGAGCTTGGAGAGACTTGTCAAATTTAATACTCAAATTTTTATAGTGAAACACTTAAGTTGGATACTTGGGGATTGGGCGTAGGCTTAGGTTGTAAGCCGAACCAGTATAAATCGAGTGTGTCTTTCTTCTCTCTCTCCTTATCTTTTATATTTCTACATTATATTATGTGTGTTCATTTCAGCAAGAAGATCCTTCACTTTTATAATAGGTCCCTTTTATTTTCAACTTGCTAACAGTTCCTTTTAGTTTTAACAGGCGTCTTCTGTTTTTAAATTGTTTTAACAAGATTCATCATTCAGTAGGCTCCTTTCATTTGAGCAGGGTCATATGCCACAAAAGGCTCCTATTGCCTAATAGGCTCCTGTCGTTTAAAAGTATCAAGATTCCCACATCGGACAAGTATGAGTGCATTCAATCATTTATAATAGGGTGCAAAACTCAAATGGTATCAGAGCTTGTTTGTCTCGATGGTTTGGGGCGGTGCCTAGTTATATCCCTTTGCCCAATATGCCTAGCAAATGTCCAGCCCTACTTTGGGCTGAGGGGGGTATGTCAAGAATCTCACATCGGGCAAGTATGAGGGCATTCAGTCATTTATAATAGTGTGTAAACCTCCCCTCTTAAGTTAACTTTTGAGGGTGAGTTAGGCCTTTAAACAAAAAGGCTTTATTGTCTGACAGGCTCCTACTGTTTTTATTAATTAATTAGGATCTGATTATTATATGAATTGAAAAAATTTGCAAAAATTTTTAAAGTCACACACAATCCACCCCCCTTCTTACGTGTTTTTACTTTATCACTGACCATTTAATTGAACCTATTAGCTAAACACAAGATGAGCCTTCTGCACCATTTGATCATCCCATCATTTGAATTAGTTTCCATACCTTCATCTAGTCCTAATACAGATTTTCCTAAGTTAAGAAACTCCACATTAGGAGATGAACTTATCTGTCAACATGTAACCCATCTAACCCACTTGCTATGCCAATAAATGAGGTTGTAATGAACCCATCTTTTCTAACCCTTCGGCCTACCATTGTCCCTAAACCTAGCCCATCCAATATGTCTTCAAATGGCTGACAACTACAATGCTACCTTCGTGTAAAAGGACCATCAATCCATATTGCTAATTATTCATGTAATATGGATTACGCTCAGTCTTCTTCGATATCTACAGGTACATAATATCCCACTTCCCTATATCTTTGCTTAAGTACATATTCATAAAGCCATTTGCACTTCATCAATTTCATTACAAAGCACATTGAATTCCCCTTTTTACTGTTGCTCAAAAGATCTGAATACTATGGAAGAAGAAATAAAAACATTAGAGCTAATAAAATTTGGACTTTAAATGTTTTTACCTCTAAATAAGAAGGCAATAGGGTTTAAATAGGTGTTATGCATAAAGTATAATCATGATGGTTTTATTGAATGCTACAAAGCATGTTTGGTAGCTAAAGGCTATTCCTAACTAGAGGGTTTTAATTTTACAATTTCTTTTACTCCAATAACTAAATTATCTACTGTTGCAACTATGCTTAATATTGCTACAGCAAAACATTGGCCAATTCATTAGTTGGATGTTTCAAATACCTTCTTATATGGAGATTTATAAGAGCAGGTTTACATGCAACTTCTTCTCAGATTTAGTAAAAAAAGAGGAGACTTAATCATGTCTACTCAATAAGTTGCTTTATAAACTTAAACATGCATCTCGTACTTGGTTCACTACCTTTCCAATGCCTTACTCGAGGTCAGTATCACTCAATCTAAAACTGATTACTCCATGTTCACACTTTCATATGGTGCACAGCTTACAATTTTACTTATCTACACAGATGATATTGTCATTACAAGGGATGATGAATTAGTTAACTCACTTTTCAAACAATATCTCTCACATCGATTGAGTATCAAAGATTTAGAACTATTCGAGTAATTTTCAGGGATAGAAGTAGCGTAGTCAAAGGATGAAAATTTTCTCAATAAGAGGAAGTATGATTTAGAAATGTTAAAAGATGTTGGTCTCTTTGTTAGTAAACCAATTGTAACTTCACTTACTACAATCATAATGTATTCAGCTGACTTTGTTGAACTTGTTGGACATTTTTGACATTTCCTATAAAGTTGGACATCGTTTAATTGCAATTTTCAATTTTTTAGTAACTTATTGATTAAGATACGCTATTTGATCAGGATAAAGATAAGAAAGTGACTCAATAAATGATCTAAGTCAATGAGCCAAAGTTCAGGAGGAAAATATATCCCGATTAGTGTGGATCAAACCTATATCGGGTCATATGGATGCTATATAAAGAGGTTAAGGTATCTTGTAGCTGCTCATGTCATTCGTGAATGTAAAGTTACTCTAACCCATTTAGATGTTCATGTTTTGAGAAACTATAGAAAGATGTTGACTGTGTCTCGGTGAGCAGTTCCTGTGAAGGCAGTAGTGGATTCACACTTGTTGCGGCCTCAAAAAGGTTATTTGAAATTATGGAACCGAAATAAGGAATATTTCACATTTCTTCGTTTATTACCCTTTCATGTTTGATCCAAGATACATAACTATGGTCTCGTTATGTATTACACATAATCTCAGAACAGTAACATGATCGGGTGGTTAAAAATGAAGATTTTTTATTTTCTCTCCATAGGGTTTTTCAAGAATAAAGTTCTATTTTTTAGTTTTTTCTTGCTTATTGTTACATGAAAGGGGTATACAAATGTCTACCCTTGAAAAACAGGGTGAAAAATAGCCTAAAAGCATGAAAAATGGCCTCAAAACTTGCAAAAAATTGCATTTTTTGGTGAGTGTGAGGGAGTACTGAACAATTCCTCCCGAAGGGCAGTACGTCTGGCGCACGCAGTCGACACGTATGTGGACGAGGGTAAGCCACATTTTTGTGCATGCACCGCACATGCCAGTAGATAAATGCGCATGGCCATGCATCTAGCGTGTTAACGCACGCACTATATAGGTTGGGTGGCTCGTTGCGCACTCACCTCTTGGGTACATGCGCACGCTGAGGTCAGCGCTACAGTAAACGCTGACGTCAGTGCTATAGTAAACTAAAAAAACTAAAAATTTCAAATTTCTTATAAGGGTACTCCAGAGTATTTTGGGTCAGTTTTCGGGTCCAAAAATTCATAAAGTGAGGTTTTCCATTTTTTTGGATTAATTATATTGATAATTTCACTCCAAAAAAAGGAACTAAGACATTCTAAAGTTGTTTTTGAGTGAATTTTCATGCAACAAACTAGCCATAAGGGAGATACATGAGGTTTTTATATCTTGGGTGATCAGTTCAATGTCTAGTGATGCAAGATAGTCGCTCTAATGAGATTTTTTTCTATGAAAGTCTTAAATAAAGTTTTTAAAGAATTTCTTCAGCACAAGTATGTGAAGATGAGACTGTGCATTCAGGTTTTTCCATTGATTAATGTTACATTGTCACACAACATATGCCCATAAAAAATGTGAGGATGACATAAAAATGTATCTCTTGTGTTTGTGTACATTTTGGGTGTTGATGAGATTACAGTCACCACAGTGGCCTTTTGATTCAGTATTTTGAATTGTTCTGCTTGCATATTAGGGGATGTCTCTAATCTTATATTTGGTTATTCTGCCCATAGATATTGGGCTTACATGAGATTTTAAGATGTGCATAAAGGCATTAGATAGAGAAAAGTCGTTGTTTAAATGATCTATTCACCCATAGATGATAGTGTCGTGAGATTTGATGGTGTGTACTTTGATTGCTTTTATGTGGAGGTCTAGTTGCATATATTATGTATTCAGCCCACAAGTGTTTCATAATATGTGTGACCTGATTCTCGATACAAATACTATTTAATGGCTATGAGTATCGTTGTTATCCTGTATTTGTTTTGATCTTTGCATTGTTATTTTGCAGTCAACTTTTCTGTCAAGAATATCAGTGTTATCATTGAAACCCTGACTAGTTTCAATACAAAGAAGTGGATAGAGGATGTATTAAATGCTATAGAGATAGCTAAAATTGATATGGCTATAAGTACAGATGGTCAAGTATAGATCTCTTATTAGTCATCAAACATAATTGTTAGATCGATCTCAGGCTATATAAACTGCTTTATGAGCTTGAGAGCTTATAGATGTAAGTGGAGATGAGGAGTTTCTTAGTAATGTCTCCTAGAGGTATACGGTCTCACCTAATGCTGAGACAAGTTCCTTGATAAAAGAATTATTCTCGATGAGGTATACGGGAGAAGGGGAGTGATAGAGTACATATCAAGAATGATCCATCTTCACAATAGATAGAAGATGCTAAATATTCCTCTTCATGAATGATGTCTTCATAGTTCACCAGACTCTGAGTTCCCCAAGCTCATTCCTATTCATAGAAATACTGCAATGGTTCATCAGACTGAAGCCTATTACACATCCTAGTTCTATTATCTATCTAATTTCCTTTGCGACTTGCGTTAAGGAAATATGGACAGAAAGGAACACATGTAGGTTCTAGAACATTAATAGAAATTCATAGCAGGTAAGCAAAAGTCAGAGAACAATTAATCTACTCTAGTTCTATCAAGGAATGCTTAACCCAGTTAGCCATTTCATGGATAATATAAAGAAAGATGCATAGCAACAGTAGCAAGCAGTTCTGCGAAGTTTATATTTCTTATTAATATGGAAAGCAATGGAAGGGGGACTTTCCCAATTAGGTATCAACAATGTATCTTTATATTTTACCTTGAACGTTGTCGTTTTTGTGCTTACTTTGGCATCAAACGGTGTCGTCTCTTTTTTGGTTGTTTGGTGAGTTTGACTCACCCTGACTTATAATCATTCTTTTTCTTTTATTAATATTATTTAATTTCTCAAAAAAAATCAAAAGATGACGAGACTTTTTATGAAGATGATAACTACACATTTAAAATAAGATGGAAGTTGTGCATATTAGAAATTTAGAGAAGTGTATGCTTTCATTACGAGATAGGTGCAAACTGTTCAAAAGAATAATCTACAAAAAAAAAAGATTTTCATTAAGGACTTATAATAAGCTAAAACCAAAAGATATAGTCCTTACCAGATAACAATATTATATTACATATTTTCCATATTTTCTATGATGCAACATAATAGTCTGTAAACACAAATTAACAATTGATTATGTCTTTAAGATTTGATAGATAAGTTTTAGAACTATTAACTATAAACTCAAATTGAAAGAAATGTTGTAACATTATTGAAGTTGTCCTTTAAAAGAAATAGAAACCAGATGACAGATTATTTATTATTATTTGTATTTATTTATTTTTAATTTTTAATTTACTCATTTTATTATATATTTTAATATCATTTTTAATTATTATTTTTAATTATTATTATTATTTATTTATTATTTATTTTTATATATTATATATTTATTTTATTGTTTTATTTTCTTTGTGTTGGTTATTTCGTAATAGTCTCTCTATTAGTTAGGGATAAGGTTGTCTACTAGACCTCTCTAGACCCCACGTTTCAGCGAAATTTCTATTTAGAGATGTTGTTGTTGTAGAAACCTGACGACTATACAACCATGAATATGAACCCTAGTTTTTTTTTTGGGGGGTAAAAAAGGAATAAGGACTTGAAAAAGGAAGAATTTAAATTAATGGTCAGTTGGGCCAAATACAATATTCAGTAGGAGTCCTACAATATTCAGTAGGAATCAGGACTAAGTTATGGAAAGGCATCTCATGTAGCCATAACTCATAATGTTTAATATCAATTTTTAATTTCGTATATTATGAGTATTCCCGACACGTCATTTTCTTTTTTATTTTTATATTATCATTTTTTAAATATTTAGATTCCTTTGCTTTTACTTCATTGTCTTCTCGAATTTTATAATTGAAAACCGTAAGTAGCCATCTTAGGCAACAAAAGTTGTCCGTCACGCCACAGTGCTTTCATTTCCCGACGCCTAACAATGTCAATTATTACTATAAAATATAAAGGAAAAACGTCACTGTTCACGTCACTTTAGTATAGTTCTGTCCAAATGCACGGTATGGTTCTGTAGAATTAGCCACGGTTTATGTTTGTTTATTTAATAAGAACTGGTTACAAAGTACTTGAAACAAGATTGTTAACAACGACCGTGCAATGAACTTTGGATTAGACTTGTTATTCAAAGAAGATTAAAGTTCTTCGGAGATTGAATGTTGACTTCTTAACTCTTCCTTCTAATAAGCATCACCATAAGGAGAGCTGTTCATCGTAACACTCTTTCAACTTTTGTGAAAATTTGTTTAAATATTGTTTAATTGTGAAGCTTTTAACCATTCACACAATAGGAGAAATGTAAAAAAGAAACAAAATGTAAAAGAGAAAGACATCTTGAAGAAAATGTTTGCTTCTTATTCCACTTTCTCAATGCTTTTGAAATACCAGCACAATAAAGTTGAGTTTTTGCCACATTTTAATTTCATCAGTGTACGTATGTCCTTAACATATAATAAATTGTATAATAGAAGAAAATTATATATTCATTTTCTTATAGAAACGCATTGAATTTCTAGTACCTCCAATTTTACGATTCAGTGCGTCACTTTGTAAGCATTATACTAACTGGACAGAGACATCTATCGAAAGTTTACATCATCACAGGCGTAGGTGTTTGCAGACTTTTTTTTTTTTTTGAATACATAGGAAAGAAATTGAAAAAAATGCTACAAAAGACTACAGTTCAGCTGTAGGTTATACCCTGGCAATATAAAGTTCGGTTCCGATCTGAAACTAAAAATGGCATCGTGGTTGGCGGAGGTTCAGTAAGAACATGCAATCCTGGGTGTACTTGCATGGCTTCAGCCGCCAAACTATCTGCGCTTTTATTCCCCTCCTGATATACGTGTTGAAACTGCACTTTCCAATCATGCTCCAGCAACGTGCGGATATCCTGCACCAAACAAAAAGTCACAGTCAATAAGCATTCGGAAGAGGAAAGTATATTGATGACCTAGAGCGAATCTTCTTCCAATATGATATTCCGGTAGCCTAGGTCCCATCCCACTGTAAGCCCCGCGTGAACTCCTTTTAATTCTGCGACCAAAGGCGAGCATGCATCAAACTTATGAAGAAAGCCCCCACACTATTGGCCATGACAGTCCCTAAGTAGCCCCCAGCCGTACTGACTGAGGATCCAGAAAGCACCGAGCCATTGGTATTAACTTTAGTCCAGCCCTCCAGTAGTAGGGTCCAGCTTACTAGGGTCCCTACAGGCAATCCCTGTGGGTTGGTTACGCAATCCGTCACTGCGTTGGCCCGGCCGATCCAAGACACATACTCTAAGACGAGGTGCTGTCCCATTTCGGGCCACTCGAATCCCTCCTCGAAAATACACTTGTTGCGTCATTGTCAGAGGTACCAACACGAGACCCTAAAAATGATTGTCCAGTCAACCCCCGGTATAGTGCTTTGGTTTGTCAGGTTGGACTGTAGCACTGCTTTACGATCCCCTAGTAGAAGGGCGCCGCTTGCAATACAGGGGACCATTTCTGTCAAAAGTGCTGAACCATACGACAATCACGAAAAACATGCAATGTGGTCTCTTCGTGACCACAGTGCGGGCAATTACTATCGGAGGCTATGTGTCTACGAACACGCTGGTGATTTGTCAGAAGTTTGTTGTTTGCTAAGAGCCACAGAAAGACGCGAATCCGCTGTGACCCTAGCCACTTTCAAATGATATTCCATATTGGGTTTTGGGTCGTTGAACCGGCCGCTGTAATTAACTCATAAGCGAATTCCATCGTGAACTTCCCTTGGGGACCGAGGCCCCAGACGAATTTGTCGGCTTCCTCCTTAGATGATGGAGCCCGTATCGTTGCGAGGACCATGCATAAATGATCGGGAAGAAATGGAGTGATCAAGTCCCATTGTCAAGCATTATCCTCTGCCACATACTCGGCCACGTACATGTACAGCAACCTTTCAAGAAGGAGGCTCACTGTCTCATTCATTAGTGGAGCCCATCTGGTTAACCTTTGATCCAACCAAAATTTTGTCCGTTGCCCATTACCCAAAGTTCATCTAATACTGTGTCGGACATGATTCCACATTGCTGCCATCCCTCGCCAAAGGGTCGACGTCCTATCTCTTAAATGTTACCACTCTCATGTGCTTATACGGGTTTCTTTTGTTAATGTAAAGGCGTCAGCACTGATTGGTTACACAACTCTCACCAACATTATGGATAATTTTATAATTGGTTACTGGTGGCCACCTCACAGCATCAACAGAATAACAAATGGATTCGATCTTGCGTATTGCGTTTATCGTGGTTAAGCAGACAATACATCACATCCACGCTTAAATTTGACTTTAAAGTAACTTAGGAATCCAAGTTTCTAGTATTTATCAACTAACCAAACCAACCCCCCTTACTATCAACTTCAAATGTCATTCTAGGCAGCTCATGTCACCAAATAATTACGAACTTCTTTGTTTATTTGAATGCTTCCTAGCTAACCTTCCACCATAAAGAATCTGCATAGCTTCTTACATTAATTATGTGGGTTTGGTAAAGGAGAATAAAATGATGCACGTCTGTAGTACTGACAGTACTTTATATACGGTGTAATCAAATAACCTGTTTTTAATAAATAAATAATTTTAATTTCATTAAACAAAATATTGTAATTGGATAGTTAATTAAATATTTATATTTCAAATTAATTGAACTATAAAAATGTGAAAAATAATATGTTTAACTATTACACCGTCTGAAATTTTCAATAATATTGGAAAAGAGAATAGTACAGAGAGAGCGACGAAGTAATTGTTCGTAATATATATATATGTTCTCTTTTGCATATGCCCTTCAGTGAATAAATGCAACTACCATTCCTCAAACTTGGGAGTTTGTTAGATTAATTTAGTTATAAATAGGAGTACTTACTATATTATAATTTAGAGTTAATGTTTTACCATATTTAGGAATTGTGTTATTATATATGCTTTTGTACATATGACATGATATTAGAATGAGTTTACGTAAACATTAAAACTAAATTTCCAAAAGTCACCAATTTGTTGCAAAAAATTTTTGGCGACAGTTAAAAATCGTATCGCAAATGGTCGCTAAATCTCAATAACAAATAATTATCTGTGACATTTTGGCCAAATCATCGCCCAATATATTTTGCTTCGATCACTGATCCGTCACAACAAGGGATAGGCGAGGAGAAAGAAAATTATCGCAAATGACGTATTGCAACGTTTTGTTTTGGTGATTAAGGCGTAGGTAATAATGTGTAGCGACGATTTATTTTTGGTAGCAAAATATATTTATCAACGTTTTTTAGGACGTAGCTAAATGTTATAGACGACATTTTGTGGAACGTAGCTAAAATGTTTTGGTGATGATTTTGCAATTGTTGCTAAAAAGTTTTAGTGACAAATTTTTTTAATTACACTTTCTTATTTGTCATTTAATTATAATTATTGATAACATTTTTAATTCATCTTATTGTTTTTAACATTGTTTGAATTATAATTAATTAACTTTGTTTAAATAATTATTGGTAACATTGTTTCAATTATAATTAAGTAAAGTAAAATTAAAATTAAAATTAAAATAATTTAAAATTAGACGTATTTTATATAAAAATAAAATGTAATTAAATATTAATTACAAAAGTTAAGAAAAATATATGTACAAACTAAGACTCCTCATCGTCACACTATTAGTTACATACTTTGACCCAAGTATTTGTTTGACTTCTTTTTAAGCTTGGTCAACTCTCTTTCAGTACAGTCTAATTTTTGTTCATTACCTTATAATTTTTCTTTAGGACGCTCTAACTTTTCTTTGTATGATCTAACCTTTCTTTTTTACATTGTAACTGAGCCTTAAGGGACCGACTTTCCTCTTAAAGTATCGTTACATACGCTGGTCGTGATGATGATGAAATAATTGGCTTAGGACCATACCTAAGACCTTTGATGTACCCTAATCTTGTACCAAGGATGTTATTGCAAATGTCATCCACGTTGGGCTCATTTCCGTCAAACAATGATCTTTCCAATAACTCCTGCATCTTATCCTAAAATTTAAAACACAAAATTGAGATTTAATTCAAATATTATTAGTTAGTATTACATAAATAATCAAACTTAAAAATTAAAATTTTTATACTTACATAATTATTCTGCGCTTCTTCAGATGTCTAGCCTTCACCTTCCTTGTAGTGTGTCAGTTTGTAGAGTGTGATCCTATCACACTCTTGTCCATATAGTTGATTTTGACTCTGTCATATGAATTAAAAAAATTAAAACACAATAGATTATACTGTATTTGCTAATATAATAATAACATCTAAACAAAGAACTTACAAATTCTTGTTTTACATCAAAAATGATTTGGATTCGGTGTTGTGAGGAGTTTTCATTTTTCCTTTGTTAATCTTGGCTTTCTCACACATTTTCTAAATAAAGAGAAGAAATAGTCATTAAATTGTGTAACAAAATTAATGGAAGCAAATGTGAAGAGAAAGAAGACATAACTTAACCTTGGAAGAGGCCCAATAATCACCTATTTTCACTCCAATTTTCTAGAGTCACCTGTTCGGAAACATGTCTCCTTTCCTCCTTCTCAAAAGGAAAAGACTTGTATATTTATGGAGTCAATAACGATGATCCTTTGCCCTTTGTTTTGACAGTGAACTTACACAGTTTGAAACTTCACGGTTATCGATATCGACGATATTGAGGTTCATCTGTGAACAACACTTATAAGTTAAACTAATCTTTAAATAAGTAAAACAAAATTGCATATAATTAAATAAATTAAAAATTACCAAAAATTTGTCCAAAGCATTCTGTAGCAAATTCTCTTCCTTCAGTTGCTTGGCTTGCTGAAGGTAAAGCAATTCAATCCTAACAACGACTCTTAACTTACTGGACAATTTTGTTGATTGGATCTTATCACTCAAAACCTTTAGTGATACCTCTATCTCTTTTTCTTATGCAAGTATTAGAACCTGACAACAAAAGAATAATGATAAGAAAAAACACATTAAACATGTAAATATATATTTGAGCATAAGTCTAATTACAGGTTGTTAAGATTAACAGACCTGAAGATCACTCAACATTAGAGGTAGATAAAGGTTGTTACTGACTGGCTTCATTGGTGGATGAACTCGGTGGTTATTATTTGATAGGGCAGATTGGTGCAATTGTTGCGGGATCGGATCAATTTCGGTAGTTGCCACCTTCTTTCCCTTGCTTGTACCAAGTGTTATATTGAACTTTTATAAATAAAATATCAACATTATGCATAATCTTTACTCAAACATCAACATTCCACATTAATATAAGTCAAACATGAACATTTTGCATAAATATAAGTTAAACATCAACATTCTGCAAAAAATATAAGTCAAACATTAACATTATGTATAAAAATAACTCAAACACTAACATTCCTCTGAAACATAACTTAAACTTCTTCATTTTTCTAATTCAAGTTCATACACGAAGTTCAAATAAAAACTCATAGTAAGGTACGTGACATTGTTTATACCTGTCAATCGAGAAAGGGATTTCTTACTGTGACTCCTAGACTCGTGAAATTTTTCACTAATAATCCTCATCGGAGCTGCATCATGATTTTTTAGCCTGTATACCTTCCTACGAGTTTATTATGCATCAAATTCATTTTCAATTTTACGTGACAATAGAAGTTACTACTTAATTTTTCTGATCAAAGTTTGTACACAAAGTTCAAATACAAACTCATGTATTATTAAAGCAAAACATATAGTAGACATTAGTTGGAAAATTTACCTGGACGGACAGACAATCGCAGACTACAAAGAAGAAGGATTAGGTTGGTCGATTATCGATGCTTAAAAACACAAACAACAGTCTGCAGAAAAGACAATTTCGTATTTAATATAAGACACTTGTTCAAAAACTACAATTTTTGGACACATGACCAGTAGTTTACCATAAATAAAGTTTAAAAGACTTTATCTAAATTTTAAATCTAATATGGATATATAAACAATATGGTGAGTTTGCTAACCTCTAAACTATATGAATTATAAAATAGCATTTAAAGGTCCATTAGTTTTTTTATTAATGATTCATGTTTCTTTTGCAAAGTATAATACATGATGGAAAGAAACATTGGTTTAAGTAATACTTCTTTTTCTATTTTACGAATTATTACAGGTTTCAATTGATTCAATAATTAGGCCACTAAGGTTATTATATTCTAGTATAAGTTTTCTTTTTTTAACCATAAGTATTTTTTAGGAATAGTATGAGCTAATAAAGTGGGGACATCAAATTGTAATTAGGACTAAAAAGAAACTTAAGTGTTTCTTACTTGGATTTTATTTGCAATTTATGGTCGTATTTAAACAAAAACAAATAACAATTAGAAAGATTAAATTATACAATTAACATATAAATAATATCAAAAATAAAATTATTTTTTATGAATAATATATAGAAAGAATGGTTTAAACATTAGCCCATTTGCATATTTTATAAAATTTTATAGTTTAAATATACTTAATGTTTTTGAAATTATATAACAATGTAAATTAATCTTTGATATATAGGTTATATATCATAAATATTATATTTATATTTGATAAAATTATGATTATGCTAACAATGATGTTTGAAATCATGAAAAATAAAACATAATAAAAATATATACATTAAATTACTTTTAAATCAGTAAAATATTATTCAAATATATATTCATCCTAAAAATTTTGTATTTTAAAACAAGGATTCTTAAGTGTCCTAATGCAATTATATATTCTAACACTTATTATTGTTGGTGGTACATGACAAAAATTAAAATATACAATAATTAATTGGTTCACAAACCTTTTATGTTTGTGCATAAACGTTTGAGACTTAGACAAAAATAAGAGTTAGCATCCATCGAAACCACCACTAATTTTATGTACTTAAACAAAAATTTCTTTTATCAAGTAAGTGAGAAAAATAAGAGCTTAAAGACCATCATAATGCCTACGGGTTTGTTGATACATCTAACACTATTTTATGAGTACACAAAGACCATCTATTAGATGCATTTTACAAGTCTGCAAAGCATATGTAGATAGGTAAACAATCAACGTAGAATAAAGCCACCGTTGAGGACTTTCTTCGAACTTAACAGCAAATAACAAAAAAAAACTCTCTTTTTCCTTTCTTCACCAAAATTAACACATATTAACAAACATTTACATTATCAGTCCCAATACAGGCAAACAACTTAAAAACAAAGTTAAAAACCGATGATGAACATAGCATGTATTCACACTTTGTGAAAGAAGGAAAAAAAACCCAAAACATCCATCGAATTACTTACCAAGTGGAATACAACTACAGGGAGACAATGGAGGACAAAAACTCGCAGACAAGAGAGAAGAAGATGAACGGAAGAAGTTACTACAAATGGAAGAAAAATTGCATGCCAGAGAGAGGATCAAAAGATTTCTAGAGGAGGGAAAGAGGAGGGTTTGGGTTTATTTAATAAAACAAATCCTGGGATGACATTGCATGTCGTCCCTTAAACAATGTCATCTCAGCTTAAAATTTTTTTTCAGCCACAACATTTGAAGACAAACGTATAATTTGTCACCAAATGTCCAACATTTGCCTACCAAACTCAAAAACTGTCGTCAATATTATACCTTTTCATATATTTTCTAATTTTGCTAAATTTTTCTAAAATGTCATACCATAAATTAGGATATAGATAATAAAAACAATTTTCTGAGACCACATAAAGTTATGAAATCATCATATATATTAAAAAGATTAATAAAAAGTATGTATTATAATCAAATTTATTCACTAAATTTGTTTTACAGTTATGCAATCTGATAAAGCAAACATATATATAGGGGAGGGGGGTGAATTATGTGTATATACAAATTCAAGGTACTTTCAAATCGATAAGATCCTGATAAATTGAAATAAATAGAAGAGTCCTACAAACTTTCAAAAGGATCTTGTCAACGTTGAAAAAGAAAGGGGCTTGCTAATTTGAAAGGAGCTTGTTATTGCTCAACAGAAAGAAGCTAATTAATCGAAAGAAGCCTACTAACGCTCAAAATGATAGAAGCCTGTTTAATCAAAAGGAGCCTGCTAACTTTTGAAAGAAACCTTTTGCGATATAACAATAAAAGGAGCCCATTGAAAAACTAAAGGAGCCTCTTGAAAACTTATAAAGCAAAAATTTAAAAGTAAGGAAGAGAGAGAAAATAACACAATAGATTTATACTGGTTCAACTTATAACGAAGCCTATGCCCAGTCCCTAAGTATCCAACTTGAGTATTTCACTATAAAACCAAGTAGTAATTTGATGAGCCTCTTCAAGCTCACAAGTGTATATTTTTCAAGATTCTTCAACCTTCCAAACTAAGTATTTTGCTAGTCTCTACAAGCTCTCAACAAGCAAAGTATAAAGGATTTAATAGTCACTCTTAATAGAGTGATATCACTTTATAAGGCGTAAAGAATTTGATATAACTTTCAAGAAATAATGTAGCTCTAAGATATTTCGCAAGTCTCGTGTTTGTGTCATGTGTATTGTTTATTTTTTGTAAATGCAATGACTCTTCCTCAGGTAGACAGTTTCTTCAATTAGTCATTACTTAATCTTCGATATTATATCTACTGAACTGTTCGATATTTAGACATTAAGAAGATTGTTCTGTCAAGGCTTTCGGAGAGCTGATTATTTGAATTAGTAAGATCCTTCCATATGTCATGGAACCATTTCCAAAAGGGTAAGTTTATAATGAAGGTTCCTACAAGAAGGAAGCAATTATTTTGTGATTTTATTTCCTTTTAAGAATTATATCGTTCTTTATACAAGGAAATAAATCCGATTTGAATTTTGAAATATTATATAGTTATCATCAAAATTGTTAAACATAAACCTTGAGCTAACACAATCAACGACATAAACATCATATAGCAATCTTTGAAATGACATTGTTGTTAAAGACATTTTCAATAATATTAAATTTTAATTTTAAAAATTTTATATTAATATTTAATATTGGTTACCATTTTCTAATATATTGCAAATTATTTTTAATTAAATTGCTATTATTATTATTATTTGTATTTTTATCATCATCATGATATATGTTAATTAACTTAATACTTACTTATGGAATATATATATTACTTTATGTATAACAATAATTATCTAATTATTATATAAACATTATATACTATCTCACATAAATTATATATTGTATATAATTATGTTAGGTAAAGGTGATGACAAATATGGCAATGTCTCCCTATTTGGCAATGGTTGTTTTAATCCTAACAAAATTGTACTATATTTATTCTGACAAAAAAAAACGACACCTTTTACCTTAACAACAAACGATGTTGTTTTATACTATGTTATTATCACAAAAACGAGCCTCTCTTCACTTTTCATGTTAGTTGTCAACATTCCTCTATATTCACAGTCTAATTACCATTATCCCCTCTCTTATGCTCGTCTTGTGTGTTGTGGTCATCACTGTCAAAGAAGCATCCTTACTTGTGTTGGTATTGTTCTTCTTTTCTATTTTCAACCCTCCTTTTTGTGCTCTGTTTTACTGATACATTTAGGTGTTTATTATGAGTTTTCTTTTTTTGGCTTATGGTGTATATATGGGTTATGTTTGTGTTTGTGTTTGAAAGATGATTTATTGTCTTCTTTTTTGGTTGTATATGGGACTTCTTTTTTTATCACCTTTAATGCTTCTTCCAGGAAAGCCTGCTAACTATTTGATGAAAGGTCTGTGAGAGTATTTAACTCCTTTTGTTGTTAAGGAAAAATAGTCCTTTTTAGTATAAACCATTTGTTCATATTGAAAATTTCTCATTTTTTTAATAATAGTAATATAACCTTATATAGAAAATACTATATTTCTGTACATAAAGAACATGGTCATGTGTACTTTACTTTAAATTCTAAAATTTAGATATGATTTAAAGGGTAAATGGATTACTTTCATTTTACTAAGGATAACTTTCAATTCATTAGGCTGATTGAAGATTTATAGCTACTAAACTGTAGTACTTTCACTTATCATCGAGAATTTAATTGAACATAATGAACTTTATTCTAAATTGATTTTTCAAAATATGAATCTTAACATAATTCATTGAGGAATGTCAACTTAACGACTAGTTTCTGATGGTGGAAATTTATTCCATTGGGCGGAATGTAACAAAATTGTCCCTAATGAAGAAAGAATCAATGCAGAACAAATCTCCTCTTTATACACTAATAATCGTTTACCTTTTATAGTCGATCTTCTTCATCAAGGTTTTTAGTATCATCCGAACTAACTTACTTTCTTTATTATCTAGATCTTATTTCCTGTTATGAAGTTATTATACATATGAACATTTGATTGTATATACTCTATGTTGTGTTGAGCTTCCTTGAATCTTCAAGAGAACATAAATGGACATAGAGGCAGTGGCGATGTCACGATTGTCCGTAAAGGATTAGAGAAATTAACTGTTTTGGAAAATTCTTCGATTCTAATAACTATGTTTGGTCAATCAAGTATGCATGTGTTCCAATTTAGGTTCGTTATACAGTTTCACTAAACTAGCTATCTAAGTTCTATACTGATTATGTCTTAGGTGAAACGCATCGTACTGGCAGTTCATCTGATTTAGTGATCCATACAGCATCTAAGTTTTCATTCACTGTATCTCTAAAAGTTTAGTTATAGCTAAGAAGTTATTAGAAGAGCGTGTCAATAAACCAACCTGAAGGAAGATCTTTCACTATTTCAATGGGTGCCTTCGAAGTGCAAGGACTCTTCTTGGGAATCCAGACATAAGGAACTCATTTACGTTTACTGACTCTTATGTTACTTAGAATCCAAAAAAATAATTATTTCATGTCCTTATCGATGGAATCAGCTTGAAGCTTTATTTATTATTCTGTCTGTAAGAAATTTTAAAACAATCTCTATACTAATACGAATAAATCATAGCTCATAACAAACCATTCACCAACTCTATATTCTGTTATAACAAATCTCTAACATTAGCTATAACAACCTTGTATTCTACTTCCTCTGTTTCTCTCTCTATCATTATACATACTATTAATACAACCTGTACTCAATGATTAACAACATACGTAAAGAGCATCATTTGTTTCATCCTCTCTATGGTATCAAGCCACAAGGTCACTGCTAAATTTTTTTTCTGCCGAGTGTCTTCTTCCATCATTTACGCTATTGCCGAGCACCACCTTCTAGATCGAGATCCAGTACCTATGGCTCCAAAAAACTCTTCCTCGTCAACAACGATTGACTTCTCCTCCTCCTCCAATGTTATCGTCATCAACCCTATATTGTCATCTGATGCCGAACTTACTAGTGCCAATTACCCCTCCTGGAATGCTCTCATGCTCTCATTGTTTGTTGGATATGGTGTTGAAGGATATATTAATGGCTCCTATCCATGCCCTGCTGAAACGTTATCTAAATACAAAATATGGACCAGATAAGACAAACTATTGATTCATGTGTTGATGTCATCTATGGCCCCGTTGGTTATCACGCTACTTCGTTTAGTGAAGACGTTCAAGGAAGGCTAGGATCTGTTGGCGAAGACTTTTGCTGGCTGATCCAGGGCACTACTTCTCTCCCTCAAAGAAAGGCTCCTGACTATATAGAAGAGTGACTCTGGCGTTACTAAATACCTTAAAAAAATTCTTGACCTTGCAGATGAAATTGCTGTGATCTCGTCGCCTATAGATGATACTGACTTGGTGCTGCAGTCATTAAATGGTCTCACTACAAATTTTAAGAACTCACTACTGCCTTGAGAGCTCGAGACACACCCATTACCTTTGATGAATTATATGACAAACTAATAGATTTTAAATCCTTTTTACATAGGCAGTCACAACAACTTGAGTTACAGGAGCCACCGAGTGTCAATCTTATGCAATGAAGGATGTCCGGCCAACCTTCAAGCACTCCCTACAATATCGTAGACAACCTGTGCACTCACCTAAACCACGCCCACACACTGGCTCGCCTTGCTCAGATGGAATAACTGCTTCATGCTCGGGTAGTGGGCGGCCTTATTCAATCATTTGCCAATTTTGTGAGCGTTCAGGTCATTCGGCCAAGACCTGTTGGAAGCTGCATGGCAAACATGTAAGGTTTCGATAACCAACAGTAAATTACTCTAATAGTGGCATTGCATCTTCTAACTCTTCACAATGGATTCTTGACTCTGGTACTACCCACCATGTCACCAATCAGCTACAGAACATGGCAATTCATACTCTATACAAAGGTACCGATGGCCTGCAAGTTGGAGATGGCTATACCCTTCCCATTGGCAACACTGGTAGCTTCCATCTACCCACTTCCTCTTGTTCACTCTTATGTGATAACGTGCTTCATGTACCCAACAATGACAAAATTTTAGTTTCGGCTAAATGTCTTTGCACTGTCAATAATGTCTCCATTGAATTATTTCCTGATTTCTCTCAGGTGAAGGACCTGCAGACACAGTCAGTCCTGTTTACAGAGGCGTGCCACAATGAACTCTACCATTTCAGTATTCCGTCAACCAATCCAAAAGTGTTTCACTCTCGAGTCCTACCTTCTGGCTTCATTCATCACATCCTCGGTCATCCATCAAATAAAGTTTTTCAATTCCTTAAGTCCAAAAATAAATTGGCATCTTCCTCCAGTCCTAAGTCTATCTATGTCTCGTGTTAGTGTGCTAAAAGCCATAAGTTACCATTTTCTAGGCAACACTTGTCCACTACTAAACCATTGGAAATTTTATTTTCGTATGTTTGGGGACCTGCCCCTGTTCATTCAATTGATGGTTTTCAGTATTATGTAATTTTTGTTAATCATTTTTCCAAATATACATGGCCATATCCCATCCAAAACAAATATGATGTTTCCGTTATATTTCATAAATTTAAGTTAGTTGTTGAAAATTTTTTTCAAACTCCTATTGTCACCCTATACACAGACAACGACGATGAATACATAAAACTCCAACCTTTTCTACAGTCTTATGGAATATCCATTCAAACTACTCACCTCATACTCCTGAACTGAATGGTGCTTCAAAAAGTCGTCATCATCATATCCTTGACACAACCAGAGCACTACTCCATAAAAGTAACTTACCTCCTACTTTCTGATCCTTTGCAGTTCTCACGTCGGTCTACCTTATAAACAGAATGCCCTCACCAATTCTTTCCATGAAAACCCCATACGAAATCTTGTTTCATCAATCCCCATTATATGATCATCTTCACTCCTTTGGGTGTCTGTGTTTTCTATGGCTCTGTCTATACACTAGTCATGTACTCCAGACCAAGTCCACTCTATGCATTTTTCTTGGCTATTATAGGTCTCAATTTGCCTATATTTGTCTTGACCCCACCACCCACAAATTATATGTATCCCGTCATGTCAACTTTATCTATGATCAAATTTCATACCACTCACTCCTTCCCTCACCCACTCTCCCAGACTCCACAAACATGATGTCCTCTACGTAACCCTCCTACAAACTCCTTCCAGTGGCATATTCTTTAACATCATCATCGATTGTTTCTGTGGCGCCTTCATCGCCACCATCGAACCCATTTACTGGCCCTGCGATATCCCCACCTCCACCACATCCCACCAACATTCACCCCATGATTACCAGGCCGAAGAATAACATTCATCAACCAAAAACCTACACTTTCCTCAAACACCCCTGACCTCCAAGTGAATAATCCATAAACATACATCAAGCTTTAAAGATTCCACACTAGCATGACTCAGCCAATGCATAATATAATGAACTAATAAATAGTGGTATGTGGACATTGGTTCCAGCTGATGAAGCTTCGAACGTCATCGGTTGTAGGTGACTTTTTAGAATGAAACGCCATTATGATGGCTTTATTGCTCAGTACAAGTCAAGACTGGTTGCTAAAGGCTACTGTCAATATCCGGGCATTGACTATAAGGAAACATACTCCCCGATTGCTAAACATCAAACAATCAAGGTGATCCTTACTCTTGCTCTTGAAAACTCGTGGCCACTCCATCACCTGGATGTAAACAATGCTTTCCTTCAGGGCCATTTGTCTGAAACTATGTATATGAATCAACCACTCAGATTTGTAGATTCCACCCACCCAATCCATGCTTGCAAACTGTGCAAAGCTATCTCTGGTCTAAAACAAGCACCACGTGCTTGGTACCAAGAACTATGTAGATTTTTGCTTCAGTATGGTTTCTGCAACAACACAAGTGATATGTCATTGTTTATTTTCCATCATGACTCCATTGATGATCTCCTTCTTACTGGCAACTCCAACACAATATTAAATTCCTTCATCTCTGTTATATCTCAGCGTTTTTCACTGAAGAACATAGGGTTTCCCACCTATTTTCTTAGAATATAAATTATTCCGACACCTAATGGCCTATTCCTCTCACAGCAACGCTATATCCATGACATCCTAGAGAAGTTTGCTATGGCAACTTACAGTCTATGCAATACCCCTCTGAGTACCACTGCTACACTCAAACTGGATGATGGCACCACTAACGCAGATGGCACAACATATCGTCGTATTCTCGGGGCACTTCAATATGCTACACTTACACATCCAAATCTAAGTTTTGCGGTAAATAATCTGTCCCAGTTCATGCACAAACCGATTGAGCTTCACTTTCAGCAACTTAAACGGACCTTGCGATATCTCAAACATATTAATGATTTTGGTCTTCAACTTTATCGACCTACGACACTAAAACTTCATGCCTTTGTCGATGTTGATTGGGGAGATAATCCCGACAATGGAACATCTACCTCAGCCTATGTCATTTTTCTTGGTCCAAATCCAGTTTCATGGAGCTCCAAATGCCAACTCATAGTGGCTAGGTCTTCTACAGAAACTGAGTATCATGCTCTTGCTTCCGTAGCCTCTGAAGTTACATGGCTCCAAAACCTTCTCCATGAACTTCACATTCCTCTGCCAACAGCTCCCTCTCTGTTTAGTGATAACCTAGGCATAACCTATGTCTGTTTGAACCCTAAATTTCACTCCCGTATGAAACACGTAGCATTGGATTATCACTTTGTTCGTCAGCAAGTTCAGTCCAATAAGATGACGGTTTCACATGTATCCACCACTGATCAGGTTGCAGATGCACTCACAAAGGCCCTCTCTCATCATAAATTTGAAACATTTCGGGGCAAGATGAATGTCACCAGCAGAGACATCATCTTACGGGGGCGTAATACGAATAAATCATAGCTCATAACAAACCATTCACTAACTCTACGTTCTTTTGTAACAAATCTCTGATATCAATTATAACAACCTTGTATTCTAGATTCCTCCATTTCTCTCTTTATCATTGTACATACTATTAATATAACCTGTACACTCAATGATTAATAACATATGTAAAGAGCATCATTTGTTTCATCCTCTCTATCTACTAGTTAGGGGTAAGGCTGCGTACTATTGGACCTCCTTAAATCACGCGTATCAACGGGATTCATACTTGGTGTTATTGTTGTTGTATGTCTGTAAAAATTGTTAAACCTCTAATTAAAATCTTGTGCTACTTACCATATATCATTATATTATATTGCTACCATTTCCAAAATTTTTGTAAATTATTATTTTACTATTAATAAATGTTAATCATTAAGAATAGTTGTTAACTTAAATTTATGATAGTTTTATCCTATTAAAATTAAAATTTTTGGTTTGATTATCTTTTTATATCTAAATTATATTTACTTTTCAAATTTTAAATAACCTACCGTGTGTTTTTCAATAATATGTTTTAAACATTGAAAACAACTTGACAACAAAAGATAGCTTAACTAGGATTATATAAATGTCAATTATAATTAACCTTAACCAGGATGATTAAGTACACTTAGCATTAACAAACTATCTTCCAAATATTATTAATTTTAAGAATATTATCACATACAAAAATTCATCAAAATTTCCTTAACAAATTATGAAAATATTTAAAATCAACATTTTGCTACGACTTGCACAATCATCGCTAATTGCGAAAAATTTCAGAAATATTCGTCATAAGTTTCACCTTCTACGAGGCTTCGCAACAACCGTCGCCTAATATATCGTTTATCGGACTTTGTGTCACAATTTTGTAATCGCCACAAAATGACAGATTATTGGCGACCAAAAACTTATTTAGTCGCTATTTGCGTCAAATGTTATCGTAATGGCAATGAATTGCGAAAATCGTCGCAAAAGTCTAACATTTTGTGACGTTTCTCAACAATCGTCACCAAATATATTGTTTGTATGAACTTTGTGCGACGATTGTTTTAATCACCGCAAAACAACTAATTATTGTTAACAAAAAAATTTTTCGGATGTTATTTGTTGATGCCATTTGTGATGCTTCCTAGTAGTCGATGCCAAATACATTGATTTTCCACAACAACTTGCGATGGTATTCTTATTCGTCGCAAATGTTGTTGTATTAGCGGCGAAACTCTGTAACCATCGTAAAAATTTTCTATACCGTCGTCAAATCGTTTACTTATAGCAACGAAGGTGTAAAACGTCACCAAAAGGATACTTTTGGCGATGATTTTATAATCGTCTCCAATTAAAACATAGCCAAAACATGCATCTATTGTAGTGAATCTTAAAAGGATGCTTTTAGCGATGATTTTGTAATTGTCTCCAATTAAAGCGTAGCCAAAACATGCATCTGATGTGGTGAATCTTAAATAACAAAATAACTCTCTTATTTATAATTATGAATTGACTAACTTTGACTTGATCATTTTGTGACTGAACATTATATTAAGAAAATTCAAATTGAATATTATTGACTTAAAATGATTTTAAGTGTAAAAATAAATCTAGTTAACAAAAATGACAAATTATTTCAATAATGTATGAAATTATAAAATTTAAATTAATTAATATTACATTGATTTATACGCTGTATTTTTCTCTTTATATTATATGATTTAAATAGCTTTAACATGAAGTTTATAACACAATAATATATGATTCTTACATAAAAACAATAAATATTTGATTATTTTATCAACTTACCCCACCAACTTATATGCTCCTTGCAATAACCACTCTTCGTGAAACAAACAGTTTTTTTGTTAAAGCTTGCCGGTTAATTTATTTTTCTTTGTAGTCTACTTTTCAATTTTCAAATGACACGGACTGTGGATGACAAAGACGTTCCTTCCTGCTTTCCCAAATTTCGTTCTTTTCCTGGCGGCCAACAATGTCAATAATTGTTGATAGAATCTGCCCAAAGAGAAACGTCAGCGTGCATGTCACATTGACACCCTTTTTCTCCATTTTCTTAATTATGGATCTATCAGCAAATTATTTCCTTCCTAGTGAATTGGATCCCATGGAGTCTATAAAAAGCCATAGAAACTCGTATTTCTCGTTCATTCTCATTCTTACAGCAA
>JANQAP020000194.1:2134427-2144687 GCA_026874005.2 Erythroxylum coriaceum
ATTCCAATATTACCAAGATGATAGACTCCATAAGTTATATCTTATATGTCCAATTAAAATGCCAAAACTAAATAAAAAATATATACAATATATCCTAACAATCTACAATTTTGTTTTACTTATTTAAAAATTAATTTAAGTTATACGTGTTGTTCAAAGATAAAGCTCAATATCGTCGATATAGATAACCTTGAAGTTTCAATCTGTGTAAGTTCACTGTTGAAACAAAGGGTAAAGGATCATCGTTATCGACTCCATAAATACTACAAGTCTTTTCCTTCGGATGAGGAGGAAAGAAGACATGTTCCCAAACATGTGACTCCAGAAAATTAGAGTGAAATGGGAGATTATTAGGCCTCTGCCAAGGTTAAGGTATGTCTTCTTTCTCTTCACATTTGCTTCCATTAATTTTGTTACACAATTTAATGAATATTTCTTCTCTTTATTTAGAAAATGTGTGAGAAAGCTAAGGTTAACAGAGAAAAAATGAAAACTCCTTACAACACTGGCTCCAAATCATTTTTTGTTGTACGACAAGAATTTGTAAGTTTTTTGTTTAGATGTTATTATTATATTAGTAAATACAATACAATCTATTATTTTTTAATTTGTTTAATTTATATAATAGAGTCAAAATCAACTACATGGACAAGAGTGTGATCATATCACACTCTACAAACTGACACACTACAAGGAAGGTGAAGACTAGACATCTGAAGAAGCGCCGAATAATTATGAAAGTATAAAAATTTTAATTTTTAGGTTTGATTATTTATGTAATACTAACTAATAATATTTGAATTAAATCTCAATTTTGTGTTTTAACTTTTAGGATAAGATGCAAGAGTTATTGCAAAGATCATTGTCTAATAGAAATGAGCCCAACGTGAATGACATTTGCAACAAAGTCCTTGGTACAAGATCAGGGTACATCAAAGGTCTTGTATGACCCTCAGCCAATTATTTCATCATTTTCATGACCAGCACATGTAACGATACTTTAAGAGGAGAGTCGGTCCCTTAAGGATCAGTTACAATGTAAAGAAGAAAAGTTAGATCATACAAAGAAAAGTTAGAGTGTACTAAAGAAAAATTATAAGGTAATGATCAAAAATTAGATTGTACTAAAAGAGAGTTGACCAAGCCTAAAAAGAAGATCAAACAAATACTGGGGTTAAAGTTTGTAATTAATATTGTGACGATTAGTTTGTACATATATTTTTTCTTAACTTTTGTAATTAATATTTAATTACATTTTATTTTTTATATAAAATACATCTAATTTTAACTTATTTTTATTTTAATATTACTTTACTTAATTATAATTCAAACAATGTTAAAAACAATAAGATGAATTAAAAATGTATCAATAATTATAATTAAATGATAAATAAGAAAGTGTAATAAAAAAATTTTGTCCCTAAAACTTTTTAGCAACAATTACAAAATCATCACCAAAACATTTTAGCTAAGTTCCACAAAATGTCGCTAATAACCTTTAGGTACATTCTAAAAAATGTTGATAAATATATTCTGCTCCCAAAAACAAATCGTCGCTACACATTATTACCTACGCCTGCACTAACGAAGCTAATTACGTTTAATCACCAAAACAAAATGTCGCAATATGTCATTTGCGATAATTTTCTTTCTCCTCGTCTATCCCTTTTTCCAACGGATTAGTGATCCAAGCAAAATATATTGGGTGAAGATTTGGCCAAAATGTAGCAGATAATTATTTGCTACCAAGATTTAGCAACCATTTGCACGACGATTTTTAACTGTCATTAAAAATTTTTGGCAACAAATTGTTGTCTTTTAGAGGCGAAAGTTTTCATCGGCAAATACGTGTTCTATTGTAATGATTTTGGTGATGATTGAAAAAAATCATCACCAAAAGTCCTGCTTTTTCTAACGATTTAAAAAGTCACCCTTTGGTGATGAAAACATCAAACTATCACAAAAGGATGAGCCTTTTGTGATGATTCCAAGAAAGCGTCGCTAAAGGTTTGTAATTAGCAAAGTTTTTATAAAACATCGTAAAACGTAAAGGCTTTGGCGACATTTTTAGAAATCATCATCAAAAGCTGACTTTTAAAAAAAGTAGCAAAATCTCAACTTTATTGTGGTGGTATTTCAAGCATTGAGAAAGTGGAATAACAAGCAAACATTTTCTTCAAGATGTCTTTGTCGTTTACATTTTTTTTCTTTTTTACATTTCTCCTATTGTCTGAATAGGTTATGGAATTCCTAAATACTTAGACTTTTGCAACGGAATATTTTTTCTCTTCAAATATAAGTTGTATGTGTGGGTAATGTATGTAGAGGAATTATCAAGAGAAATTAAAGTGTTGCAGTCAAGTTCACTCAGACACGTGAATTCTAAGAGTCTAAACATGAAATTAAGTATGCAGAATAGTTATAGGATATAAGGTTAGCAGTCTAGCTCTAACTCCAAGCTCTCTTACTTTGCTCAGATTCTCAATTTATCATAAACCATATCAAAAGATTATATGTGATGAGAAATAAATTGTATGCAATAAGAATCTAAGAGAGTTTTCTTATTGTAACGGCACATACGAGATAATTTTCAAACTTATTGCTTCTAGGATTAAGGTTGTGCTAAAGCTTATCATAGATGACACTTAAGGATCCTTTATCTTAAAAATATTGACAGGTAACAATATGCTTTTAGCCAAAATAAATATTCAAAGCATATAGGAGGACAAATTCAAACAAGAATTGTGAAATAAAAATGGGATTTCATAAGACATTCAATTCAATTCAATTCAATAGAGTTATATTTTGCATACATTAGAGGTTTGGCTTCCCTCAAACTTTCATCAATTGGATAAATCAATGCATTTTAACAACCTCCTATAGAGTTCTTATAAATGGGGAATCTACAAAATTGTTTAAGGTGGGAAAGGTTTAAGACAAAAGGATCCTATCTACCCGTATCTTTTATCATTTTTATGGAATCCATTTCTAGGTTAATTGCTTACTTTATTAGGCAAGACAATGGTCTTAAATTCCACTTTAACTATATAAAACTAAAGATATTTAGGTTTGCTTTTGTAGATGACTTGTTATTATTCTTTAAAGCATATGACAAAGTAATTAACACTCTCATAATAGCATTGCAAACCCTTTAAACTAATGGTTGGTTTATTAATAAATAGAAACAAAAGTTACATTACGGTATTAGTAGGGGAAAGAACTTGGCTTTATGGCTATCGTCAATTATAGTTCTCAAGATAGAGAACTTAGGATTAGAAATAACTATAAGAAAATTAAGTTATGGATACTGTTAGATATATGTTGGATATATCTCTTTATCTTATTTTGGTATATTTTTAAATTGGCATATTTTTTTATCATCTTGGATTTAAACACTAGTTGGATAATATTCTAGATATAATAGAATTCTATCCTGAATAGATGTGAATTTGATGAAGAATATTACTGAAAATTATCTTATGTGTATGAAGTAGCTGAAGGGTATGCTTGGAAGTCTTTGTTGTGAATGAAGTGGTTCTACGTTAAAAAAATGGCTGATGTGTGAAAGGTATTATCGTAAGTGGCTTGGTAAATGAAGTTTCATTGTGATTTAATTCACTTTTTTGGAAACATACGATGTTGTTATTGAGTGAAAAAAACTATCCTATGGCTGATTGGTGAGAGTGGTGTGCATGAGTGCCTTGGGAAAATTGTGTATGTCTCCAAGTCTGTGTTGAAGGTGAAGTATGAGTTGATTATTCCTTTTGAAAAATAGCTGAAGCTATGTTGATGATGAGATTATCTTATTGGATGTGCCTACGTTGGTGAACTGGTTGCCGTCGGTGTGTGGGTCACCGTGGTGTGGCTTTTGTTGGTCTTTGTGTGGAGGTTTATTTGCTGGACCTATAATGTGTGATGTGTTCCTACTGTAGCCATGAGTTGGTACTGAAATTTACATGAATCAGCCTAGACTTTGTGAACCATTTCTAGATTTATTTCGGAGGAGCTGAACCGTTAGGGAAGTTGTCTTCTTTTTATCTCAAGTGTTTTGTTATTATTTTCTTAGTTGATTAAATCACTTAAGTTATTTTTATTAATTGTCTTTCATTAAGTGTAGTAGTGAAAAATCCTCTGACTAGGTTAACACGAGTCACTAGTGTTATTAGGTGTGAAAATCTTTCACGAGAAGTGAGGTTGAGAGATAGTGTCAAGGGGTGAGTAGTGTCTGTTCAGTAAAGTCTTGGGTAATTCTATTGTACTTCAGTGAAAGAATTAATCTGGGTGAGGGCTCTGCAGATATAAGTAAGGAGTGCCAAACTGCGTTACCAAATTTTTGATGTCATCTGCTATTTTTTTGATTGATTTTTATTTTTATTTGTGTCATAGACAATCGCTTAAAATTAGACAGTTTGCGAGACTATTAACCTATACGGTCTTTCAGATACTACTTACAATTGATGGATAAATTCAAAAGAGGATCAATCATTGGTGCAATAGATCCCTTTCATATCCTAGAAGGAAGAGGGTCAATCACTGGTGTAATAGATCCCTTTCATATGCTAGAAGGATTTAACTAGTAAACTCCATTTTAACTCCCTTCATATATACTGGTTGTCAAACATGTTCCTCTCCAAAGGTCTAATTAGGGAAATTGAAAGGGTGCTTAGGAGTTTCCTATGTTTAGGCAAGCTCATTAAGAAATCTTTCTGCAGGGTTAAGTGGATGGAAGTTTGTTATTCAAAAGAAATAGGAGAACTAGAAATTATAGTTATCTTTCTAACCAAAAAAGTGCTAATGGTTAAGAGATTATGGAGAATTCTCGCTAACAAGTAGGCAGTATGGGTGAAATGGATCCATAACTACTTCTTAAAGGGTAAAAGCTTACAGGAAATGTGTACCAAAACCACCACATTTTGGATCATAACTCAATTGTCAAAGTTAAGGGGACCCCTTTCTCAAAACATCGTTTGAAAAATTGGAAATGGAAAATTATCTTCATTCTAGTTTAACAATTAGAGCAAAATAGGCCCCCTCAAAAGGTCCAACTTGCTTCTGAGACATGTGTTCCCTAAAAACTCCAAGGAATGTCCGATAGTAAATGAGAATAATTGGCAGCAGACTCATCCTTAATTCTAAATTGCATTCTTGACTATACTCCGAGAGAAAGTAAGGAGGACTCTTATATTTGGATCAAGCATCCATCAAGGAATAATCTAGTGCACATAAAACACTATTAAAATCTCCCTCCTTGTGTGACTTATCTATAAGCAGAAGCTAAGAATATTGGACATAATGAGTTTCCTAGATATTTCTCCAATATTTAGCCTTTGCAGAACCATGTATGAGTCTTTGTCACACCTGTTTTGTGAGTTCTTGACATTCATATGGAGCTAAATCCAATCTATTTATAAGGATAAGGAGAAGAGTCTCTCTTACCAGGATATCTTAATGATAATTGATCAAGGAAAAGTCTCACCAATAATGATATAACACTTTTAATTACAGTCTTTGGTAGTCTATGTACTTTATATTGGAAGAGAGAAATGTCAGACTCTTGTAAGGATATAAATGAGTGGAACAAGTTTTAAATATTCTTATTTATGAGATTAAGGAACAAACGATGGCAAACCAACTACACACAACTTGTAGACTTGAACTTGTCACATCTTGGAACTTATTAAAGCTTATAAGTTTACATCCTTCGTATCAATACTATAAAGGGGAATTATACCCATTTTATGTCACTGTTCAGTAGCTAAAAGTGACGTATTAACTTAAAGAGGGTGGAGTATCTATCTCGAACACAAAGTCAGCTCTTGAACATATTTTTCAACATTCTATTACATTGCAACTAGCCGGGGAATATTGTCCAATGCATTAGCTTTTCAATAAATTAGGGAGTTAATTCCAATTGATTGGGGACTTAATTCCAATTGATGTATTGATCACTTGTATGGCTTAACTGTTTCTTTTCGAAATATATTATTTAATTTTCAAAAAAATTATATTAATGTCATCTTTAAAGGAAACATGGTCCTTAGATTTGGCAAAATATGAGTCTTGATAAATCCTATTTGGAACAGCCAAATTTCATTGAAAATCTACTGTCAAATAGGAGAATGGGATCCAAAGGATTTCCTTCCATACTCAATATTGATGAGAAGTTATTTGAAAGACTAGCTGTTAAAAGAAGTTACGAGCTCTAATGAGTGGAAGGATGTTGAAGCAGAGCGAAAACAACGGCAGGGTGGGTTTCTATAAAGGAGATTTAATAAATTAAAGTTTCTTTTAGAAGGTGCTTGGTTAGTTAGCACGGGAAGAAATGATGAATGGATAAGGAATGAAAAAAGATGATTGGTAATATATTGTGATTGGATGAACATTGTTTTGTATCCCCTTTTGGGGCAATATTCCATAGTCTATTCTTCAAAGTGAACCAAACACACCCTAAGTGTTGTTGTAAGATGGGTAGCGATTGTGATTTTGTTAATTTGGGAATTTAGATCTAATTACGTTTGGATTAAATTTAAATTAATTACTCAAATTAGTTTATGTTTATTAATTGTAATTAATATAATCATAATTAAAAAATAAATTTATTTTGAAAATATGGGTGCTATATTATCATATGCCACATGTATAATATAGTGAATGCCCACGTGATTAATAAAAATAATATACTCATATTACATCATTTAATTCTATTTAAATTTTTATTAAATTTCGGGCGCCAAACGAGCTCCAATCTCCTGGGACCTTTACGGAAAGTCTTCACAGGCACGTAGTTTAGGCCTTTCTACAGTTTTCTTAAAACATGAGCTCCCTTAATAGGTCAGAGATTCCTTATGCTCGTGATTCATATGAGCAGCTACAAGAGACCATAACCTATTTATATAGCTTCTATATTGGGCTTCACTATCACAAGACCGATATGGACCAAGTCCACATTAAAAGGGATCCATTTTCCACCTGAACTTCGACCCATTAATTTAGTTCATTTATTGGGCCACTTTATTATCTTTATCTGGATCAAATTATGTAACTTAACTAATAATTTATTTAAAAAAACAAATTACAATTAATCACTATCCACTGTATGGGAAATTAATAAAATTACCCTTAGGGGCAAAAATGTCTTACAATCTCCCCCTTGGACAATTATTAATTGCAGTTTTGACTCAACTTTAAAAAACAGTTTAAAAGCTCGGTTAACTACACTGGTATATTAGTTGACTAAGTTTAAAAACAAAACATTTGATCCAAAGATAATGAACTTCCTACATTCCATCCAACAAGGCTTTCGATACCGAAAAGTATCAAATACATATGTCATGTGTGATACAGATCCAATACAATCACGAATATCTAATACCTCACTAACATAAATGGGAAAATGGAGTGTGGCAGACTACGATGATACCTTTATGATCTAATATGTATCATCTTCGTCTATAAATCTCGATTTCTCCAATTTTATGCCAAACCGCATTGCTAAATTGCATTAGAAAAATCCTGTTTTCTCTCACCGAATGCTAAAAAGTATTAGAGAAAACTTTTTTCCTCTCACCATATGCTAAACATCATTAGAGAAAACCTTTATGTTCTCCAATTGAATGCCAAACTACATTAAAGAACCTTTATGGGATTAAAAACTTCTATCCCCCTATGTTATGTCAAACTTTAAAGATATATCCGTATAATACTGTATGTGTCTAATGACATAGGTTTAAGGTCAATCTCTATATATGCCCAATGACCTTTAAAATGCTTAAGACCATCACAAATCTTAAGACTTCCATACGTATTATGACAATGTATGACAACATATATTATTGAGGATAACCGACGATCATCTTTATAGATGAACCATCATACCATCATAATACATCAAAATGTACAAATATACGTAGAGCAAACATAACAATCTTTTAACTAATAATGTCTAAGGACTTCAAAACACTCATACTGTATACTTGTGTTCCAAACACAACTCGGTAAAGTCCTTTAGTTAAGGAATCGACTTACAGTTCCTCAGTCTTTAAATGCTCCAAACCTTAATGTCACCTTTTCGTGTCAATTACTTCATGATCAAGAATTTGATCTTAAAATGCTAAGACCCTGTGATATTCAATGTTGTTGTTAAACAACATAGAAACTTAATTATCATATTACAACTGAATGGGTTTAGCCACTGAATCAACCACAAATAACTCAGAAATCAAAATCTGAGCTAAACTATCTGTGAAGCAGTCTTATAGCATGTACTTTGTATGCATAGTCAAGGAAGCCACCCCGTGTCTATTTGACACACTCTTCCACAATATTGTACCATCTGCAACCTTACAACTGTAACCTTAAGTGAACTTTCGATCATCCGGACATATAGCTAAATTTGAATCTGAATTCCCTACGAGGTTTAGCCTATTGACTTTTCTATATGCCAACATATAATCCTTGACTCCCTTTAATTATCTCAACACTCACTTGATTGAATTTCAATGGTCTACATCTGGGTTAACCAGATACTGACCAACTAGTCAAATAGTAAATGCAATCTCCTTCCCAGTACATAGTCGAGCATACATTAGGCTATCAACTGTACTAGAATACGGAATATTCCTCATAACCTCTCTCTTTACTTTATTCTTTGGTCACTGTGCCAAAGATTATCTCTCACTATGAGAGATAGTTGTTACAATAGGTTTATTGTTAACCGTATTAAACCTTTGTAACCTATACGTAATGTATGTATTTTATGAGAGGAATGATGAGTGTTAAGATATGTCCCGGTGAATCTAAATACCTGGGATAAAAGATGCTACACCAAGGTCCTTTATGTCAAAGTTCTTAACCAAAAGTTGCTTAACCTTACGCAATATGGCCAAGTAATTTGATGTGAGCAATATATCATCCTTATGCAGTTATAGGAAGATAATTTTTCTCCCCTTGATCTCATAGGACAAGCATCTTTTCAACTTTACCTTCCATAAAGCTAAAAGAGGTCATAACCTCATCAACTGTAAGGTTTAACTTTCGGGAGGTTTGATGTAAATCACATATTAATCTGCATAATGTACAAACTATGTCAGTTTCATCTGGATCCTGAAATCTTTTAGGTTGTACTATATAGACCACTTTATAAAGGTCTTTATTCAGGAAAACAATTTTGACAATTGTTAATGGGCATTTTATATTGAATTTAGATATATAATTTGTAAAACTCTTGTTCATTTAATGTTTAAATTGTGCTAATTAAGAGTTATTTGTTTTAATTTTAGGGGCTTTGGAATATTTAAGAGCATAAAGCAAAGGAAGCAAAGATACAAAAAAAACGTTAACGTTTTTAACCACCCAAAAACGTTAATGTTTTGACATAATAACAGCCACAATTTTTGCATGAAGAAGGTTAAAACGTGAATGAAAAGGTGTGGGACCAAGGAGACCTAAATGGACGTTCAAGGGATAGAAAACAAGAGGTGAAGGCAACTGGCGGCGTAGACAGAAGAATAAGAAGACAGCATCTATGCGCGAAAGGTGGACAAAGCTCTCCTAAAATCACGTAGAAAGCTGGCAGCAAAAGGAGAGAAAATGCAAGCAACTAGTGGCGTGAACAACAAACAGTGTTGGAGGCATGAAAACAGAGGGACCAAGAGAGCAGAAAATGATGGAATACAAAAAAAACAAAAAGCAGTGGAGGCATAAAAAAGCTGGCATACAGAAAACATGAGCTAAAGGATAGTACGAGGAAGCTGGTAAAAACATCCACATTGAAACATCCACGTCAAAGACAGCTGGTGGCAAGGAAGGAAACAGCCCTCACTCCTCTCCACTCACGTTACATATCATTCAACACTCTCCATTCATTCACGTGGAAGCAAGCAGCTGGTGGTTAAGAAAGGAAAATCACATTGAAACATCTATATCCAAGCAGCTGGTGGAGATTCCATCACTCACGCTACACAAAAACTAGAAAAATACTCTCCATTCACGATGAAGCAGCTGGTGGCATGACCAAATGGAAGCAGCTGCGTGGAAACCAATCAATGAAGCAAGTGGCAGCATAAAAAGAGAAAAACGATGCAGCTGGGTAGAGAACAATGTTGCTGTTGGTGGAGATGAAAACACGTTAGCTGGTGGCATAAAATAATTGTGAGCTGGTGGCTAGGAGGGAGACGTTGGCAACTGGTTGAGTGGAAATAAAGAAAGTAAAGCAGCTATGTTGAGGTGGAAGAAACCAAGACGTTAGCTGGGGAGTTGTGG
>JANQAP020000194.1:2196566-2209916 GCA_026874005.2 Erythroxylum coriaceum
TTATATTAATTATATTTAAATTTTATAATTAAATTCCTTAATTATATTTATTATTATTGTTATTAAATTTGTTAACAAAGATGAGTGAGAGGTAACAGGGAGAGGGGTATGAGCTGCGTCAAAAACAAATAAAACCTATTCCTCACAGTGCCGAATACGTAAAGAAGGGGGGGAGGCGTCTTTGCCTATTCCTCAAATGTGAGGATTGCGTATTCATGGGCAATCTCATTCTGTAGACAAAAATCTAACCAAACACAGGAATAGACAATAACTAGGAATAGGAGGGTAATAGATATTCTATTACCCTCAACCAAACGACCCGTTAGAGGTGAGTTTTTGAAGTTTTAAAAATGAAAGAGTCAGAATGTGTGTTTGATTATATTACAAAGGTACGAATAATGGTGAACCAACTTAAAAGAAATGGTGAGGCGATGAGTGATGGTTGAGTAGTGGAGAAAATACTAAGGTCCTTAACTAATAATTTTGAGAAAGTGGTGTGTGCAATAGAAGAGTCTAAGAACTTGGCAAAGATGACCATAGATGAACTCTCAAGTTCCTTGGAGGCTCATGAACAAAGAGAGAAGAAAACAAAGCAAAAGGTATTGGAGGAAGCACTTTAAGCCAAGGAGACATTAAAAGAATTCATACAGTAGAGAAGGAGGTCATGGTAGAGGTCATGGTAGAAGCTGTGGTGGCTATAGAGGTTAAGGTAGAGATCGGGGAGGAGGCTGTGATAGATAACAAGAATGGCAAGAGAATAAGGAAGATAAGAACCAATAAAACTCATA
Organism: Erythroxylum coriaceum; assembly: GCA_026874005.2. NCBI lineage: Eukaryota > Viridiplantae > Streptophyta > Magnoliopsida > Malpighiales > Erythroxylaceae > Erythroxylum > Erythroxylum coriaceum. The sequence goes on from JANQAP020000194.1 coordinate 2,197,355, forward strand.
CGGCAAAGGTTGAGGTTAAAGAAGAGGAAGATCAAGTAAGTACAATGTTCGATGTTAATTGTAAAAATTATGGCCATTATGTAGCAGAATGTTATTATAAGTAGATGAAAAATGAGAATGAGAAAAAGGAAGAAAAAGGAGTGATGGTATAGTGTTGCTAGCAAGAAAGGAGGCTAACCTAATAATGATTCGGTATGGTACTTGGACACCAATGCGAGCAACCATATGTGTGCCTACAAGCATATGTTTATTAAGATACAAAAGATTGTGGATGTTCATGTATCCTTTGGAGATGCCTCAAAAGTAATTTTCATTCAACGGAAAGATGGAAATGAGTGATTTATCCCTAATGTTTATTATGTCCCAAATATGAGGAGCAATATTTAAGTTTGGATCAATTGTTGGAATATGGTTACACGATTTTTATAAAAGACAGAATGCTTTATTTGAGGGACCAAAATAACCGATTGTTAGCCCAAGTAGAAATAACCAAAAATCTCATGTTTAAGTTGAATTCGGTGAATGTACAAATAAGATGTTTAAAGGCTTATGTAGAGGATAAAACTTGGTTATGGCATTTGCAATTTGGGCATCTTAATTTTGGTGGTTTGAAACAATTGGAAAATAAAAGAATGGTGAATGGTATACCAAACATGGACCACTATGATAAATTTAGTGAAGGTTATGTGTTAGGAAAACTTCCAAGGAATTCTATTTTAAAAGAAGCAAGATATCATGCCAAGAAGGTGCTTGAATTGGTTCATACCAATATTTATGGTCTAATAACTCCTAACTCTCTTAGTAAGCATTGTTACTTTATTATTTTTATTGATGATTATTCTAAGAGAACTTAGGTTTTTTTTTTAAGGGAGAAATTGGAAGCATTCTCTATTTTTAAGAAATTTAAGGTACTTATTGAAAACTTGAGTGGTGAGCATATAAAGGCTTTAAGGCTTAATAGAGGTGGTGAATTTACATCAAAAGAGTTTATAGATTTTTATGAAGAGAATGGCATTAGAAAGTCATTAACAGCTCCTTATTCACCTCAACAAAATGGAGTAGAAGACAGAAAGAATCGAACCATACTCGACATGGTTCAAAGTATGCTAAAGAGTGAAAACATGTCAAAGGAAGTTTGGGTTGAACCGGTGAGATATGCGGTGTATTTGCAGAATCATTGTCCAATGGCAAGTTTGGAAAATGTTACCCCACAAGGAGCATGGTGTGGTGTCAAACCATTGGTGGCACATTTGAAGGTGTTTGGAAGTGTGGCTTATGCTCACATTCCATATCAAATGTGCACAAAACTTGATGAAAAAAGCAAGAAGTTGATTTTTAACAGCTATGATGAAAGGTCTAAGGTGTAGAATCTCTATTATCCCTTTATAAAAAAAGTACATGCGAGTTGTGATGTGCAGTTCAATGAAGAAAGCATGTGGAATTGGAGTTCCATAGAGGAGATGACTCATGAAGAAGTGAAAGAAGTAACATCAACAACAATTTTCACACCAACAAACACTACACCAACAACAACACAAGCTGGACCATCTTTAACTTTATCCAATGATAAAGATGAGCCAAGAACACCAAAAATAACAAGCTTGTAAGACCTAGACGAGGTGACAAGTGAATTATACTTGGTGTGTCTTTTGGTAGATGTGGAGGACATCACATTCGAGCAAGCCATAAAAGATGAGAAATGGCAAGTTGCGATACCAAAAAGAGATGAAAGCAATTAAGAAGAATGACACTTGGGAACTTGCAAAATTACCTGAGACCTATAACCTATTGGTGTGAAGTGGGTTTACAAAAAGAAGATGAATGCACAAGGTGAAATTGAGAAAGGCAAGACTAGTGGCGAAGGGATACAAACAAAAAGTTGAGATTGATTATGAAGAGGGGATAAGAAGTTGGCATTTCTAAATGGAGTGCTTGAAAAAGAGGTCTACATCAATCAGCCCCTAAATATGAAAAGTCAGTATGGAAAACAAGGTGTTGAAGTTAAAGAAGGCACTGTGTGGGTTCAAGCAAGCGCCAAAAGCATGGAACACCTGAATAGATGTATATTTTAGGGAGCATAGGTTTGTGCAATGTCCATACGAACATGCGTTATCTATGAAGGTAAGAAAAGATTACATTTTATTTGTGGCCTTGTATGCGGATGACTTAATTTTTATGAGAAATAATAAGGAAATGATTGAGAAGTTTATGTTGGAAATGACAAAGGAGTTTGAGATGACAGATTTAGGTTTCATGTCTTATTTTCTCTGATTAAAAGTGAAACAAGATAAATGTGGAATTTTTATATCTTAAGAAGCATAAGCAAAAGATATTTTAAGAAAGTTTAAAATGGAAGATTGTAATCTCATAAGCTTCCTGGTTGAGAGTGGTATGAAATTGTCTTGACATGATGAAGGCAAGGTAGTTGACGCAACAATGTCTAGAAGTTTGGTTGGAAGTTTGCGTTATCTTACATGCACGAGGCTGGATATTGCATGTGGAGTTGGCTTGGTAAGCCGATATATGAAGGAGCCAAAAATGACTCATTGGAAAGCCATAAAACGAACTCTCCATTATATTAGAGGTACATTATCTCATGGCTTATTTTACTCTCATATTAATGAGTTTGTTCTTATTGGATATTCCGATAGTGATTGGAGTGGAGATATGGATGATAAAAAGAGAAATACGAGTTTTGTATTTTCATGGGAAGCACGACATTTACATGGATTTCGAAGAAACAACCTATAGTTACTTTGTCAACCTGTGAAATAGAATATATTATCGCTTCTTCATGCTTATGTCACCCCTTGTGGCTACGTAAGTTACTAAAGGAGATGAACTTTGCTCAAGAGAAGCCAAAAAAAAATCGAGTGGATAACAAGTTGGCGATTAAATTGGCAAAGGCCTAGTTGCATCATAAAAGGAGCAACCATATTGATGTGTGTTTTCACTTAATATGGGACCATGTGAAGGATGGTGATGTGGAGATGACTCACGTGTGAGTCGTGATCAAGTGACAGATATATTCACAACTGTAGATTGAACTCTTCAACAAATTCAAGAAGTTGCTCGGCATGCAAGAAAGAAAATAATTAAGGGGAGATGTTGGAAATCTAAACTAAATATGGTCAAATAGTTAAAAGTGTTTAAAGTGGACAGAATTTAAGGCTAATTTAATAGAGAATTTGAAAGGAAAAACGTTCTTCATTTTGGGTGTGTGACCTATGGATTTAAAGCTCTTTCAGTCTAGTTTCAGGTAGTGAATGTTTCAAGTCATTTGGACTTCTTTGAAAAAAATTATGGTTGTTTTAGCGAAAGATGGTCAAAATTAACTGTGTTTTTTATAATTCGTTTTTTTAATTTATTCTACGAATTTCTGGAGTTTTCATCTGATGCTTGGGCTTATAAAAAGAGTTGTAATATGTTGTTATGTAAAATAATCAAAAGATTTAATAATAAAAAGAAATTTGCTTGTTATTTTTCTCCTCTTTACCTCAAAAAGTGTTGAATACACCATTAGACTCTAACAAATTCCATCCCAGAATTCTTGACAGAGACTTCAGCTTGTCTAGGGCCAAACTTAGACGTGTCAAGGGCTTTCAGTATTGGAAAGACTAATCAGATATGTGAAGAAACCATATGGAGTGAGCCTCTCTGGACGGAGCATTGCTGCAAGGGAGAGGAGAAGGAAGATAACTAAGAAGACACAAAGAGCTCGAGAAGCTGATTCCGGCTGCTGAAATGTTCCAGGCTGCTTCCATTTACGTCAAGTTCTTGCAAGCTCAAGTCAACATTCTAGAGGTCACGGAGTCATTGCAAGTGGTTATTTCTCTATTTGCAGTACTTCTGGCAGCTAGTTCCTTTTGTTTTAGCCTTTAGGCCATGTCATATGTATACTCTAATTTTTTTAGAGCATTACATTTGATATTCAGAACTAACATGTAGGATATGATTCCAATGCAGGCAAAGAAGGAATCAATAGTACCTAAAAACGAAGTCCAGCTGCTTGCGTCTCCAGCACTACAAGAAAAGTTGTATTCATTGGAGAAATGTTTGATTCCTATAGAGTTTGTTCAAACCGTGACGACTGCTCATGAGATCAAATCAAATTCCTTAGTCAAGGAGGAGATTGATCAGTTACCGAATACCATTAATAATCACTAAAGTTCCTTCAATTAAAGAAGCTTATTTCTTTTTATTCTTTTTCATGTATTCATTTTTCTAAGTACGTTTTGACATTTAACTTTTCATCTCAACTTCTTATCGGGATTTAGGCGCTAATTCTTATCCAGGGACGTAAAAGACAGACTTAGTTATAGTTTCTGGCTGTCATTTTTCTTCAATCTGATCCCTTTCATGCAAAATTTTTATCTACAAGAGGCCCATTTACTTTCTTTTGCTTTCATATGTGCTGTTATGTGTCAATACTCGACGTTCAAAATCAAGTAACATCAAAAGACTTGTTGCATTATATAATTATGTAACAATGGAAAAAGTGAAAAATAAATGATTGTGTTAATTGTTTAAGAAAAATATTTATTATGAGATTCAACTCTAATCCCAATTTCCCTGAATTTAATAGGAAGATCGTAACAAGGTTACTAATGACAAAATGCATGCACTAAGTTGAGAGGAGTGGCAACCGAATGCTTTGTAAACATCCAGAGAAAGATCTTATGTTCAGTTCTTGTTTCCGCTTTGTTTAGATCGCAGTATCCTCCTATGAACCATCTCTAATTTAAGATAGACAAACATAAAAAAGAGATGTCTTACACTAACCAACCGACCAACGAAATCATTTTTCAGGAAATAATGTACGTAGGGTGGGCATGGTTATAGCTAATTTGAAGTTTGATGTAGTAACTAAGTGATAACGTTGTTGTATTATATTGCCCTGCTCTCTCAAGGTTCTGTTTGCTCTTAATATAGGATTCGGGTATGAGACGTCTATGACATTATAAAACTCTTTACCAAAACTTGGGGACATGTAGCATTAATCAGAATGGAATAGAAGGTTCTAGCCCTATGTGCCTTACCAGGCTCGTAATAACTGTAACTTCTGCCGCAACGTGGGAACGTGGTTTGTCCCACTTCCCATATTTCAGGAACTATGCATTATTGCATATTCCAGGCACTGCAGTTTTGACAAATGTTTTCACACCAAGAACATGACAATGGCTTCCCTTTCTGCGAGATTTCTCCTCTTGGTCACGCAAGTTTTTACGTCGGTTTCTACAACACTTTCTGCAACAGTAATAGAGGACCTCATGAACTTAAAACCCCCTCCAGATTTCAACTCCACTATCTCTATCAACTGTATTGACAACCCTTCTCTTAGATACTGCAGCTCTTTCCCTATGGAACTCAATGAGATCTTCAAGTCCACCATTGTTGCAAGCCACCTTTGCAACGAATCAAAGAACCCAAATTGTGTTGAGTCGTTCCCCAGAATAGACCTTAGGAATCGTCCCAAGATTGCACCCCTTTACCTGTCGTATGATTTCTTTTGGAAATACTGCCCTTTGAGCATTCTATCGATTGATCTTGCAAACTCCTCTTTAGACGGCAGTTTCCCGTCTGATGTGCTGCGTTGTGCACAAATCCATGCTCTTGATTTGAGCTTCAATAGCTTTACAGGTGATCTTCCAATAAATAGCTTCTCTCCTCTAACTAACCTCACATCTCTCAATTTGTCGTACAACCATTTTTCAGAAAGTGAAGTGTCAGAATCCCAGTTTTTCAAACGTTTCAACGCTTCAAGTTTTCTTGATTCTGGTCTCCTTGTGAGTCACAGAACTTTTAAGGTGAAGGCCATACTTCTCTTAGTCGGATTTCCCATATTTGTGATTCTGATGGTGGGTTGTTTTGGGTGGTTATGTTTTCGAAGGCCCGATTACCTACCTAGGGTACTCCAGCAAAAACACAAGTTTACAAAAGCAATGTTAAAAGCAGCAACTGATGGATTTTCGAAGAGAAGTCTAGTGGTGAAGGGCGATGGAGTATATATGTACAGAGGAAATCTGAGAGACGGTACCGAAGTCGGGATAGAAATATATCACGACAACATTTCAAGGGAAAGTTGCAAAAAATTTGTTGAGGATTGCAAGGTTATTGCTCAGTTAAACCACAAGAATCTAGTTCAGGTACTAGGTTGGTGTAGTGACAGAAACTTCAGAGCCATTGTCACAAAATGGTCGGAGAGACAGAACGTTGAGATGTGGTTGTCAGCGTCAGCTCCTCCATGGGATCGAAGGTTGAAAGTACTTAAAGGAGTTGTGGAGGGCATGTGTTACCTGAATGAACAATGGCCTGATGTGGGATATGATCTCAGGACACGAAGTATCCTACTCTCTGACGACCTAGAGCCCCAAATATCAAGATTTAAGATTGAAGCCCAAATTGGCATTAACAAAAGTACGTTTAATAATTTGTTTACTAGTTTGATTCTTTCACGCTGTTACCTAGTACTGTGTTTGTGTCCATAACGCTGACTTGCATTTAATGTAATGTGCTTGGTCTTTCCAGAGGTTTACAATTTAGGAGTGCTTTTACTAGAGATGATAGCTAACAGAAGGCCACATGAAGAGTTTGCAAAAGGTGAGGCTGGTTTTATCGAGTATATCAGAATGAACTACCCTGCAAATCTGAATGATGTAATGGATACAAGGCTGAAAATATCGTATAATGCTTTCGACCAAGCGAAACAAGGGGTGGGGCTGGGATTGTTGTGCACTGATCAATCAGCTAGCAAGTACCCAAGCTTGAATCAGTTATGTAACATAATTAGGAAAGCCTACCAGACTTCGCTTGTTTTAGCAACTCAAAATCACAGATCTCATGGAGGAAAAGCACATAAACGAGTTCAATCGAGATAGAGATGACCAGTCAAGAATCAGAGTTTCTTTTCGTGCAATCTGTAAGTGTACTGACCTGGAAGAACATATGTTTTGGTTGATAAGGATGCAAACGGCTGTTGAAAGATCATAAAGTTTTCAACTAAGTGAATTTCCTCCGATGTGGTACAAGTCTATCACTTTCCTAATAGCTCAAAAGTCGTAGAAGATTTAAAATAAATCCCGAATACCAACTTCCTCATATACAGAACTAAAAAGAAATTTGTTAGATATTCTATATAGAATCAAGATTTTCATCCGAACTAACCAATCCCTTTCTGCAACAATACCATTGAAAAAAGAACTGACCAAATTCAAGTGAATCATATAAGAAGATAGATTACAGAGTCTTCATTTTTTTTGTTCATGGGGTATGGAATAATTCCACTTTATTAAATTTAACAATTTCTCACAAGTAAATTCATTCAAATCGACTAATCATAATCCCCCATTCAAAGTCATCTCTAAACACCACTCTAAACACCACTCTAAACACAGGAACTGATTCTACTGGAATTTCATCACACTAGACTCTAATACTACTTACTGGAGAAAGGGCTAGAATAACTAGTTTTTAACAAACTAGGTTAGAATGGGGTAAATTGCTCTAAAAAGAAGAGGAATTCCTAATCTACAGTAATCCTAGTAAAATTTCTATTAGTTATAGGTAAACTACTAACAGAAAAACATAACATATTGAAAAAAAAAAAAGCTTAATCTAAATAATAAAAACATTGTAAGAGGGTGACTAAATAAGCAAATATAAAAGAAATAAATCACATATGTTTAATGTGCTCCTATATCAGCCAAGCTAGCTACGTATAGAATAATCAAAACGACAGAAAAACTATTGTACAATCAAAATTTCTCCCTGTACTATTTAAAATCACATTTAAATTAGACTATCATAGTGGTACAAAATTTTTCCCTGTACTATTTAAAATCACATTTAAATTAGACTATCATAGTCATAGTATTCTTGAAAGGCAGTTTGCTGAGTTCAGGATGGCAGGAATGAAGCACAGTCCAGAATCAGAACTTTACAATCATCAAAATCGTTTCCATGGAAAAGAGGAACAAAAATCATTTATTAAAATGCAGTCTGGAAGAATTCTTTAGATGGTTGTCAGGTTAAAAGAAGCACCTTTTGTACTAACATCAGGAAAGTTGACAATTCATCATCTTATTATGCCAGGCCTGTTTGCTTGTACCTTAGATCTGTTCTTGCTGATCACCTTTGGCACATCAGGTGTCAAAGCATACATTTTAACAGCAAACAGTTCCTGGGGAAATCCCCTCTGGTCCTGAAAAGAAGTAAGGTATGAGCAAATAAACAACCTATATAGTTGAAAGTAATTAATCTTTAGTCTTTATAGCCTAGCATCGAGGTAAATGCTAATATGGCTGACAGTTGAAAACCAGAAAGAATCAACTTCCAGCTGAAGAAGATGGACAATAAACCTAAGATATTCTCTCAAGCCAACTAAAATTCTAAAGGAAAAACAATCAGAAAGCAGCAGTCTGAAAAGGAAATGTATTCTTTTCCACTGATTGAAGCTGGATTTAGTTAATTCATGCTCTTAAACAGTTCCTTTAGCTAATTAGAACAAAACCACAAATGTATCTTTTCTACTGATCGAACCTGGATTTTGGTTAATTAATGCTCTTAAACAGTTCCTTTAGCTAATTAGAAAAAAACCACGAATGAATTGACCTAATTATACTAATAATAAGGAGAAATATTAGCTTATATTGAAATATAATCTTAAACAGAAACTTATATAATTGTATTGTATAAACAAATTAACATACAAAATAAATATACAGTATAAATGTAAAGAAGCTAACCCTTGATTTGTAGAGATGCAACCCACACCTACTGAAGAGCTCCTTGAAGTATGAATCAGATCTGGTGATGCTTCTATCATCTTTGTCTAATACAAATCCTGCCAACATGCAGTTTATAGTCAGAGTAACATCTAAACAATGCAACATTTGCAAGTGGGGCCACAGAAATCCACCACCAAGCTATATCTTATTTCAAAAGAAGCAGATTAAATTTTTAGCATTTTGGGATGTTTGGAAGATTTTGGCTGTACAATTTTGATGAATGCAATTGTAGCCTGAATTGTGTATTACAGGAGAACTTACACAAATGAATGTATGTTTGGGTCTTGGACCCGAGAACAAATGTTTTGAATGGGTAACACTAGAACTACAAGCTCAGTGGCTGTGGTGAATCTCCAGTTCATGCCAATTGTTCAAATTCACATGGCAATGGCAAGAAGTAGTTGATTTCTAACTTTCATTGTATTATGATGCTCATGATGTGACTAATACTTGGATCTAAATAAGCAAAATTGGCAGACTTAACATTATTTCACAAATTTGCTTTTGATTGTTTTCTTTTGCTTGAGAGTTAATATGGAAAATATAGCAAACTTAACTATGCACATTTGAAAGGATGGAACAGAGTACCATTTCTGGCAATGTTCTCCTTCAGGACAAAAAACCCACCAGGTTTGAGGCCAGTCTGCAATGAAAATCAGTTGCAGAATTTAAGATGAACAGATATTAGAACAACTTAAAGCACCATAACTAGAAGGAAGCCAAAATTAAAGTTGCAAGGAAAAGTTACCAATGAAGGAATAGGGCACACAACATTCTATAGCAGACTATATTCAACATTGCTTACTACTAAAAAATGAGTATAGTTGAATGTAATATGCTAAAGCACTTAATTAGGTAAACAAACACATTAAGAGTTGAAGGACTTTCCGCATTATAAAGAAAGATTAAGGATCACTACAAGTTTAAATTTTTAACCAATGAGATAGTTGACTGGACCAAATAATTGAACATAATGTTTTCAATTCTTGAAACCATACCTTTGCTCTCTTGAAAAATGAGATGAAATCATCATCAGTTAGATGGCCAATACACCACTGGACCCAGATAACATCATATCTCCCAGCCTCAGGCGTAAATTCCTAAAAGGGAAAGAAATCCTCATTTTGTGTCTAAAAGAGTATAAAAAGGAAAGCGCTTCCGCATACAAGATCAAAAGAAGGCTATAATCTCTCTTCCTGTCCCGACTTCCTTTGCTTTAACTTGCTTAATGGATTGCTTGAACAAGATATCATATGTGTCATTTTCCTCAAATGAAAATGTTTACCTTCCAACAGATAATTTAAATTTAACTACTCAAGGATGAAGAATTTGCAACTTGAACTAATTCCCCCATGCTTGCAAAGTATTCTCAATCAAACAATTCATTATTGTTCCTATGTCTAACTTTGTCTTCTGAATATGTGTTAGCAACACAAGTCCAGAGTTCTACTTCCCCCTGGATACAAATTAAATTCAAGTGCTACCTGAAGTGGAATACAGAAAAAGTTCGTGGCTTTGTGTGCATCAGATGCCATAGGATTTTCCTGGACTAAACTTTCACGAGCAGCATCTAAGAAATGTGAGACAGGCTCAAGAAGATCAACCTGGAGAAAAAAGAAATGGAAAGGTAAAGGAAGCACAGCACTAAGCTCTCGGTAATGAGAAGGGCAGACTGGACAACAATCTCAAGAATTTCTCAGAACTGTGCATATGCACCCTTTAGCCATGCAATGAACAAAAACATTGGAGACACTAGAATCAAATCCCATTACCTCATTGAAATATCTGATCAGAAGTTTCTTGGTGATTCTCCCAATGCCACTGCCACAATCTGTATAAGTTTCAAATTAATTGCCAACAGTATGAATGTGTTGGTCTGCGTGTAGATATATAGTAAAGCATGATCACTCAACATTTAACACATTGAGATTAGGCCATAGACTTTTAACATCTTAAAAATATACAACGCAAACTAAAATTCAAGAGCATATACTCCTCAGGGAACACAAAGTTAATTAAGTAAATCAACGGAGCATACAAGCAGGAAAAAATTACACACATTTATAAGCACACAAAATCAAGTTGCATAACAGAAGATTACCAAGAGCAACAAGATGACGATTCTTTCCAGCATCAACGAATAGTTCGGATATAAGGGGTTGAAGAAAACCTTCACTGCCCTTGACGTCAGTGTGGCTAACAAGCCCGTAGCCTCCTAACACCCCATCTACAGATGCCTCCACACCCTAAACCAAAAAGAAAAGGGGCCCAGAAGCTCTATTTCAACTAGAACGCAACAAAACAAAACAATTACTCGATCAGTGCTTAAAGGGTGTAATACTTACTTCCCAGTAAGCAACCCCGTCGCGGTACCAAAGGGACTTCTTCAAGGTGTCTCCGGCGTGTTCTCTCCACATCTCGTCTGCGTTCTTGAACCGCCTGCCGCTGGAATCGGAGCCAGAGGCCTCCATCGGCGAAGCTCTGACGGCAGTCGAGTTGGAAGCGAGTCTGGAACGGAATAAGAGTGACCCTAGTGCCGTTGGATTATGGAGGGAAACATGGGCGGCACTGGTTGTTAAGCCCGTGCGAATTCGGTGCATACAAAAAAAGGAAACTTCAAATCTTGACGGTCGAAATCGTTTCATGACTAAAGTCGTCTTCTTTCTTTTTTTTTTTTTTTTGGTGAATGTCTTCTTTCTTAATTTAAGTCTTGTTGTAATACGGTTATTTAGTTCATTTGCCGTTAAAAACATCTAATTTCACCGATTTAATTGTAAAATTTTAAAATTATTTAATTTTTATTTAAATTTTAATTTTTTATTTTAATAATTTTTGTTCTTAAAAATTGGTCAATTTGTTAATTAATTGATCAATTTTCATAAATTAATAAGTTCTTATCAATTAAAATAAATCAATTAATTTTTATTTAACAGCTTCTTTTTTAATTAAACTTCAAATTCTTCGATAAGTAAAGACAATCACTTTTAATTATATTTCGAATTCTTTAATTATATTTAATCTGTACCTCATTTTATAATAACCTAATACTAGTAGAATCTTTTAAATGTTAAATATCTTGTCTTGCCAGTTTAACTTCCGGTCTAATTTTAAAACATTGGTCAACTTCTTTAAGTTACATAAGGATATATTTGAATGAGTTAATAAATTAGTTAACAATTATGAGATCATAGGAATTTTATATATTTCAGCAAGGATATGAGTACTATTCTGTATTGGCAGGAGAACGGTACTCAAATCCTTGGTATCGCACCGGTTGTAGATATCGGCCAATATTAGGTGGTATGTACTAACTAGTCCCGAAATACTAGAAAAATTCGAATAGCTGATCGAAAATTTTAAAAGTTATGGATAATATTTTAAAAACCCTAAAATGTTAAAACCTAACCATACTCATTTTCTCCTTTAGTTCAGTCTCATGCACGACTTTCACTCTTATTAGCCATCGCCCTCCCTCATACTCAGTCCTCAATCTCCACTCTCCAGTCCAGTCTCCTCTCCAGTTGTCATTGCTTCCTCCACCATTCGTTGCTTCCTCCTCTGCTGCTTCCTTCTTTTTTGAGAAATTAAAAAAATCATTAAATAGAGAATAATAGAGCATAGCGCTAATTGAAATTGTTCACATCGACTTATTCAAACGCCTATTCATTCGTATTAGTTCCTCCACACATTTCAATTTATTTGTGTGCCTCACTTTGTGTGTTAGTATCACATTCCTCAGATTCAATTTGTATCTCTCGAACATATTTACATCGAAT
>JANQAP020000194.1:2226008-2265621 GCA_026874005.2 Erythroxylum coriaceum
CATCTTATTTTCTTCATTTATATGTCCAATTTAAAATGCCAAAACTAAATAAGGAATATATAAAATATATCCTAACAATCCTAACAATCCCGTTATCCCATGCTAAGGGATAGAACCCTAGAATACTGTACATAAGGAAAAGCAATGAGAATATTAGGAAATTGCATTTCATGCTCATGCATCATTTAGCATACATACACTTTAATTTGATTATTTCACACATTACAATGATTGTTCATGCACTCATTTGACAATTACCGGGTATAATTGATTTATAAATGTGATTATATTGTGAATTGTGGATTATATGTCTTGAAAATAGAATTGGTGAGTAAAATTATTGATCTAGAATTTTTGGTAAAATCTAGGAAATTTCAGAGATTTTGAGTATTTTAGACTAAAAAAAAAGTCAAGTGGCAAGACAATTGATTTTTGGTGGTAGAAATAAGTATTAAATGGTGGTAGAAATTTTGATAAATGACCTTTGGATTTAATGACATATGTCATTAAAAATTAGGAGACAATTGAAGTAGAAATTGAAGACAAATAGACTAGTTATCAATAAGGGTCCAAATGGGACCATGAGAAGGTGACAAGTGGCAGTGACAAGTGTCACTACCACTTACCACTTAATCCCATATGAATTTCACTAGTGAAAGAGAAACATTTCATTATCTTTCACTTGTTAACTTCTATCATCTTCTTCGTTGCTTTTCTCTTCTTCTCCTTCACGATTTTTTTCTCACCAATCTCCATTAACGTTGAACCTAGCTCTCATCTTTCACTTGTTACTTCCATTTTTATGTCATCATCATCTTGCCACTAGAAAACCTAATCCTCCCAACCTTCATGAAGATGTTCGTGGGATGTATGGAAAGCTAGGGTTAAATGTGGTTTAAAGACATTGAAGCTAATCAAGTAAGTGTAAAGCATTATTTTTCATGATTTGTTGAATGAAACATGTTTTGATGATAGTTAGAAGTTAAATGATCATGAAATGATAAGGTATGTATGTTGAAACGTAAATGAGTAACTTGGATATGTTCTTGTCTTGCTTTTACATATATGATGATTGAAAATTCATAAGATGTTGTGGTGATGATTTAGAGATAGAAAGATCATCAAAATGATGTAGAAATTGTGCAGAAATTTCATGAAGAGATGATCTGCTTATGTTCTGTTTTTAATGCTTAATCACATGAAGTTTTGGGTAGTTGTTATATGGATGAACTAGATTGATCTTGAGGTTAAAGAAAGGGCTAATGTAGTGTCTTGAAATGAGGTAAATTAGAATGATAAGTTAGAAGTGAAATGAAGTTGAATATGTGCAAAAAATTGAATATGAATGTGTTTATAAATATGTTTTGTTTTTGGTGTTAATGATCAACCATGGATTTTGATTTAGGTATGGATGATATTGAGCTGAAATGGAGTTAAGAATGAAGAAGAAATAAAGAGATTATGAATCCTAAGTGATAAACTATAGAAATGAATTGTTTGATGTATTATGAATGAGATATATTATGGAAAGATTTAGGATTTTATTTATGATGAAATTAAGTCGGAAATGGTGAATCAAATGAAAAGAGGTTTGAGAGTTTAATGCAATCAATTTGGTAGTTGAAATAGTATGTAATGTAATCACATAAATGGATGCGAATACTAGAAAATTTAATTTTGTATTATTAGTTTTATAAATTGGAAGAAACGACATTGTTGTTAACTAAATTTATTTTCAGCCTTACAATCATTATCCATAATATCAATTTTGATTTTTAAGAATATGATATTAATATGTAATATTTATTACCATTTTTTACTATATTGCAATTATTTTTAATTATATTGCAATATATATAATTATATTTGGTAATTAATATAATGTTATATAAATGTATAGATAATAATTGTAACTAGTATAATGATTTATGAATGCATAGATAATAGATAAATTTTCTCATATCTTACTTATATAATATATCGGTCGATTTAATCATAATTCTGTATTTATTATATATAAAATTGGCATTGTTATAAAAAATTTATATATTCTATACAATTTTGTCGTTAAAAGTCAAGCCAAATGGTAATGGGCCACCATTTGGCGATAATTATATAAATCATGGCCTAATGGTATATTTCTTCCGAATTAATCAAAAATGATGTCGTTTTGCTTAACAACAAATGACATCACTTTCTACTAGTCGTCATGTTTTCGAAAAAGTGTTGTCTCCTGTGCTGTGGTTGTCATCGTCAAATGAGCGTCATGTCCTGTGTTGGTACTGTTCCTCTTTCCTATTTTCAAAAATCCTCCTTCTATTGTGCACTATTTTTCTACTACATTTTGGAGTTTATATGAGTTTTGTGTTTTTCTTATGTTGTATGGGTTTTTGTTTATGTTTGTGTTTAGAAGATATACAATTGTGTTTTTGTGTTGGTTGTATATGGGTTGACATTTTTTTCCCACCTTCAATGCTTCTTTGATGAAAGCCTACGAACTGTTTAATGAAAGTTCATTGAGAGTATTCAACTTCTAAAAGGGATGTTTATGAACTTTATTTTGTTTTTTAACATTTAGTCGCTTCTCTTCTCCTATCTTCCTCCTCTCTCTTTCTCTCTCTCAACATTCTCTAGGTTTGCTTCTTCTTCTCTTATCTTTTTCGCAAGTTTGTTATTATGTATGTAACTTAAGCTCTTATATTACGTGTTCAATATACAAAAGCTTTTCCTAATTATTGGTCGATCGGATCAAGTATATCTTCAACAAGAGAATTGGTTCAAATCTAATGTTGGATTTGAGCTATATTGTTTTTGATCGTAATAAATAACAAGTTGTTGAGGAGAAGGTTGTTTTTAACATTACTAAAAAGGAATGACCTTTTGTTTTTGTTGCTAGTTTTTGTATGGTAAAGTTCCATAGAATTTTGGATTAGTTTATTCCACCCCTAAGAATTTATGGGTTTTGATTACCAAAAGAATTTAATTAAACATAACAAATTTTATGCTAAATTGACTTTTTAGAATAAAATTGTTAACATTAATTCATCACGAAATGTCGACATAGCGACTAGTTTCTGATGGCAAAAATGAGCTCTGCTATGACGAATGTGGCAAAATTCTCCCTGATAAAGAACAAATCAATGAACAATAAACCTTCTCATCAAAGTCTAATCACCGCTTGCCTTCAACGGCCGATCTTCTTTTTCAAGGTTCTTAGTGTCATTCAAATTGCCTCTCGTCCTTAATTATCTGTATCTCATTTTCTGTTAGGAAGCAATCAAATGAACATTTGATTGTATATACTATATGTTGTGTAAAGCTTCCTCAAATCTTCAAGAGAACATAGATGAAAATGGAGGCAGTGGCAATGCCTCGATGGTTGGTACAAGACTAGGAAAATCGATTGTTTCGAAACAATAGTCAATTCCAATTATTATGTTTGTTCAATTAGGTATGCATGTGTTCAAATTTGGGTTCGTTATACTATTTGACTTAATTAGCTATTTAAGTTCTATACTAATTGTTTCTTAAGTGAAACGCATCGTACATGTGGTTCATCTAATTTAGCGATTCATACTACATCTGGGGATTTGTTCACTGTATCTTTTGCTAATTTAGTTGCCAAGAAGTTATTGGAAGAGAGTGTCAATAACCCAACACTTGAGAGAAGATCTTTGAATGTTTCAATTGATGCCTTCAAGAGTGCAATGGCCCCTTCTTCGGAATCCAAACATACGGAACTTCTTTACCTTTTCTACCGAGTTTCACGTCACTTGGAATAAAAAAATTTATTATTTCTTTTCCTTTTCGATGGAATAAGTGTGAAACTTTATTTATTGTTTTGTCTTTAAGAATTGTTAAACTTCTAATTAAAATCTTGTACTACTAACCATATATCATTATATTATATTACTTACCATATTTCAATATTAATGTATTATTATTTTATTGTTAAAAAATTAATGATTAAGAATAGTGGTCAATTTAAATTTATTATATTTTGATCTTATTAATATTAAAATTTTAGATATGTTTATCTTTTTATATCCAAATAATATTTTCTTTTCAAAATTTAAATTACCTGCCATGTATCTTTCAACAATATGTTTAACACTTTGAAAACATTTTACAATTTTTAGATGCTCCATTCTATTTGTATGAAATATTTGTATGAACTGAAATTTTAATATTAAAATTTTAGATATGTTTATTGCGAGATTCTAAACTGGGTGATGGTGATGATGATGATGATTTGTATGAACTGAGGTGTAGTACTATGTACAATAGACATCATTAAAGAATCGTTAGTGTATAGAACCATATATTTAAACAAATTTATAGAGTTTGAATGCATTAGCTATTTAAACAATTTTATAAAGAAGGCAAATGAAAAGATATGAAAATCATATAAATGTTAATTATAATTTACCTTAGGACTATTAAGCACACTTACCATTCAAAAAATATCTTCTTAACATTATTATATTTAAGAATACTGACCTACCCAAAAAATCATCAAAATTCTTTGAAGAAATACATAAGATATAAAATTTTCAATATCAACTTTTGGCAACAATTTCTCAATTTGTCCCCAAAATTACAACTTTTAGCAACGATTGAGAGAATCATCACCAAAGGTTCGACATTTGGTGACGAAATTCTTAAGCCATAGCAAAATGTTGCTCTTTTTGTGACAATTTACATAAATCGTCGCAAAATATATATTTTTAGCGACAATTAGGTAAAATGTCGCAAAAAGTTGGCCTTTTGGCAACGAATTTAGAAATCGTAAAACATAGCTAAAAGTTAGTTTTGTTCTAATGTCTCCCCTTGATTATAATGTATTTTGTTCCATGTATTCGAGTGCAGTTAAATGGTGGCTTTTTAATATTTCTCTTAATCTTATTCCATCCTCTGCTTGGTGACATTTTATACGAATTTCTTCACTGGGATCAAAATTACGTTCGAACCTGTTTACATCTGTATATGAACCGTTGGACCACCAAAAGCTGAAATACAGATTCGAATAATTGAATCTGTGCATCTTGTATCAATACAGATAGCCTCAGCTATTAACTTTCAACATTCTCAGTACCTTTCTCTTCCGTTTCTAAAGAAAGAAAGTGGAATAAGGATATAATTATTGGTTCAATGGGACAATACGTGCCAGGGACATTTCATTTTAGAACTGCAAAATTTTCAGAAATAGACGTGAACCCATCACATGGAAATTATGGTGAAAACTTTACAGAGGATCGATGAGCTACAAATACCACATCAAATCTTCTCTTCCTGTTATTCTGTTCTAACCATATTTTATTAAATCTTATCCATACATTTATATGGAATTCACGTAAATGTGTGAATAAAATTTAATAGAATATGATAAGAACACCATAACCGAAATAGGAGATCTGATCCCAACAAATACCATATCATACATTATAATGGCAAAAAAACTATGCAACAGTAATCTTTTCTCATTCTGTAACCATAGAAATGGCACGCAAAACTATGGTCTCTACCGTCACACCGGGCCCGAATCCCATCAGAACACCCCACTCAAGTCCGTCACCTGTGGTCCCTTTCCCTTCCTTCTTCGATCTCCTTCTCATCTCGTCCAATATGAACAGCACTGTCGCACTTGACATGTTCCCGTACTCGCTGAGCACATGTCTAGTTGCTCTCAGCTTCCCCGGTTTCAATTCCAATTTCGTTTCTATCTCTGCCAAAATCGCAGGCCCTCCTGGATGTGGTATCCAGAATATTGAGTTCCAATCATTTATACCAAGTGGACTAAACGCTTTATCCAAGCATTGCTCAATGTTGCTTGCCACCAAAGTTGGAACCATTTTGTCAACGTAAAACGTTAGCCCCATTTCTTTAACACGTCCGCGAATTGCTTTGCTTGTGTTAGGAACCAATGTTTGAGAAGCTGAGAAAATTTCAAAGATAGGTTGTTCGATGGATAGGTCAGGGTCAGCACCAATAATGAGAGCGGCTGCACCGTCACCGAAAATGGCCATACGTATAAGATTAGCCAAGTCGGTTTCTGACGGTCCACGAAACGTCATGACGGTGAGCTCGCTACAAACTACAAGAACGCGTGAACCGACATTGTTTTCTGCCAAGTCCTTGGCAATGCGAAGCACAGTACCACCTGCATGACAGCCAAGAGTGTAGAGCATTACTCGGTTTACAGACAACGGAAGACCTAGAAGTTGCACGAGCTGACAGTCCACGCCAGGCTTGTCTATGCCTGAAGTTGAAGAGAAGATGAGGTGTGTGATTTTGTTTTTGGGTTGTCCCCATTCCTCGATGGCCCTGGATGCTGCTCTGGCAGCGAGTTTGGGGACCTCTGCAACTTCGATCTCTTGACGTGCGTCTAGTGATGGAGCGTCGTAGGTTGCTATGCTGGGATACTCTTGGAGAACTTCCTCTGTCAAGTGCAAGTATCGCTTCCTCACTGTTGATCTCTCACCTGTTGGTGTCATGGAACGTTGAGTTAATCCGCAATTTGATTAAGATCATAATTCTGTTTTGACATGAACATTTCTTGCTGGTTGGCAGGTCACTATTAAATTTATCTACTCATCAAGGACTGATTGGCTATTGAAATATAAAAACATTTTAAAGCGAAATATAAAGCTTACTAAGATTGTCCTAATTTCTTTCTCAATTTTACTAAACGACCAGAAAAAGAGTACTACAGTCATTGCTTAGACATTCATTTCCGCGAACCATAACCCAATTATGTCAAAATTCAGCTCAGAATACAGAAATGATAGTATCTCTCCATTTGAGTTAGTGTCATATTTCAATTAAGTAAAAATGTCAATTAGCAAAGTACGTCCAACTTAGAGTTGAAGAACTGTTAATGAAAAGTTTACATTTAAGTAATACTTATTTCCTTTCTACAGTATTGTGTTGAGTGTTCCATTTTTATTTGGTTTTTTGCCACATTAAGAACTTGCTCCTAACAAAAAAAACATACACGTGTATGTATCACAGCGCAAGGACTAAATACTCCGACATGCAAATAAAAGCTCTCTTAAACATACCTAAGTCAAGAAACTAGACAAGCTTTTTCTAATCAAACTGCCCTTCATGACCTTTTTGTATGTCGATTGTCCTAAATGTATCTAAATGGATGTACATACCACAAATGATCACAATCCTCTATCTTTGAATCAAAGAAACCTCCTCCAGTTTCACGTACTGGTGGTAGAATTATTCTTTCTAATTGTTAAGAAAGAGAAATCATTGTTTTGCTTCTTCAAGCATATGTGTGTGTGTTTGTGATGCTTTGTTATGATGATAGAGAAACATATATGGTTTAATTAAGAAGGCAAATATGCATAACAAATGGAGCACAATAGGGTATTGTGATGCTCACATATGCGCTTGAACTTGTCTTTAAGGGACGTCAAGTGCTCAGACTTGGTAACCCTGAAGCTATAGTCAGGAAATTCGTCTTGGTTGAAACAGTTTGATGGATTTGCGGTGCCAATGGCTAGAATAGAGGCCAGACCATGAGGTCGCGGAGCTCCATTCATTTTCTTGACGGTTCCGTTCATTTCTAGGCCAAATATAAAGCACTAGAGCACTCTCGCCAAGCGTGGTGGTAAAAGGAAGAGGGGAGATAGAGAAGTGTTGAGTCTCCAAAGTGTGCAACTAAAGCCTCAGGTTTTATAGCCAAAAAGGGATATGAATAGAGAAGGGGAGAAATTGTTATTTTGAACAAATTAGGCACACATGACCGTTAAAATTTCATGTGTCAACATTCGTTTGATTGGTCTGGGAATATACTCGCAAGCTAGATTGCTGTCCTTTCATTTGAGAGCGTGTGCAATTCTTGTACTATCGGGTAAATTTTTTATAGGACGTACATGAGACTTGACAAAAAGATACAATTAGCTTCGTAAACGGTGTTTATGTAAATACAAATAAGGGAACTCCTTGCTAAACAAAAGTTTTGCATAGAAGATTTAGATACTGTTAACTTAAAATAGTCTTTACCACATGAACATTAATATTCAGAATCAAACTGTTATCTAATGTACAAAACTTTCCGTTTTGTAAGGGGCGAAAGATGAACATCAATTATATGCAATTTTTCTTTTATATCTTACAAAAAGATTATTTCCGTAACTCAAACCTGTAATCTTTTAACCGCAAACAAATAACCTGGTTGTTCAAAAATTTACCCTCTTCATATGCCCTGCCAACTATACTATAAAAATGCGTAAAATGGAAATAATGAACGAAAGAATCGGTTAGGGTATCCAGAATTTCCGTCTTGATGGTGCACAAATAATTTATAATCTGTCTTTCACTGCTATATATACACAATTTAATGGTATTCATGAGGTTTTTAAATTTTGGATTTGACTGAATTAAGTTGTTTTCAATCTATTTTTTCTACCTCATTATACCGTTACTCAACAGCTTCTACCTGAGCATTTAATTTGTTGGGGTCAGGATTTCAGTGGAGGGGCTACAAAAATTTAACATTTTTGGAGTGTATCGAATTGGGAAATTTCCTATCCGTCCCCCTCTTCTTTCCATGACAGTTGGGGTCCCCCTGACAACCGACAATATATAAAAAACTTGGAATAAGAAGTTTACAATTTTCTTATCTCCCCGCAAGTCAAGAACACATCCATAAATGTGGCATTAAAATGAGATCACAACTTGGTGCACGAGAACCAAAACCAATATTAATTGTAAGGCAAATTAATGATGGTGGTCGCCCTCGTAGTGTAATGATCTTTTGTTTTTTATATCTGTTAGCCATTGGATCAAAAATCTCGAGACAGAAGACTTCTAGTCGTTTGATGGTATGTTTTCTTTCTAATATCTCATGAATTGCCCATATCAAATGTATTATAAATCATTTGATGGCTTTTTTTTTAATATTTCAAAATTATGTATATTAAATAAATTATTTAATAAAATAAGACTTAACTCATAACCTTTTAATGCAAAAGACTCATTTCCTCTTTTTGAGAATAAATCGTGGAAATTTAAAAACTTAGCATTTTCAAAACACTGTATATAAAGTATATCTGGGTCAAATCTTCTGTTAAAAAAAAAAGACATAAGAATCATATAACTTGTATATGAACTTAATTAGAAAAGGTTTAATCTCTCTTTCCATTTTTTTTAGAAACGGAAAAACTCGCAATCGCTATTTTTTATATGTGTACTAGGTAAATATTCGGATTGACGCAATAGTTTACAAATCACGTCAACCAAGTATTCCACACTACGCAAGCCCTATACGCAATAGGCTGCAAATCACGCATATGCTAAAACTTCTCCTGCCTACTCTAGCCTACCTCTCCTCTCCTTCTTCTCTCACCTTTGCTCCTCACTGTTGCGTTGCCTCTCCTCCAATCTTCATTGTTGTTACTGCTCGTCACCCTTCTCTCCTCCTCCTATCGTCATTGCTTATCGCTAGTTGCTACTGCTATGCAGTAGTGGTGCCGTCTAACTCTTCCTCTTGAACCGCTCCTCCTATCACGCCATCACTATCCATTGTAGCCCATCGCTATTGTCCAACATCCTACGCCAATCTTCAAATCTTATATTCAAGTACATCAATATTGTAATTCTTCCTCAAGCAACCAATCTTCAAATCCCAAAATATTGCTTGATTATTTGGATCTATTGGATTCTCTATTCTGCTAATAACTTTTCATTTCATCAAAATTGATTAAATCCATTAAATTATTGATTGATATACTGATACATTCTCCATGTGTACTTTTGGTTAGAAAAAGTATAATCTAAGTATAAAAGTTACTTTATAATTAGTTGACTTATGTAATCACACAAAATGAGTAAATAATATTCATAAATTATTACAAATGTATGAATAATAGCTGTCAAAGTGTAACAGTCAGGATTTTTTAATCTTTGGTTAAGAAACCTAAGAATTAATGTATATACCTTAAATACAATCAAAACTAGTGTTTATGGCAGTAATCCATTTGTCTCTTTCAATATTTGCAAGTTCTATTAACATTCTTCTGTTAACATCTTTAGCTAGATTTGCTTTATGGGCTCTCTCCTCAACTTTTATAATTGCTCGCACTCTAATTGTTTTACATTTAAGCTTAGTTTTCTCCTTATTTATTTGTTATTATTGTGTTTGAAATTATTTTTCAGTTGCTCTTGGAGCTTGTTAATGCCATATTATGGATTCTTCTTGCTTTTTTACAAGCTCTTAATTTCTTGCTCTTTGATATTCATTGTTTGCCTGCAACATAAATCAATTAAAGCTTCTCCCTACACCCCCCACATACACGATATATATAGTAGTTATACTAAAATTTTTTTTGAATTTATTAGATATAAGGTGTTTAAGCCTCGAAGTTTGTAAAGGAATCATTTATATAAGCTTATGAAGTTCATTTACATGTCTATACCATATAATTATTAAGAAGTTATTGTTGCTCTATTTTTCCTATTATTTTACACATAACTAGCTCCATATTTTCCATTTCACTAGTAGTTGAAAATAAGAATTCTTAGACTATGAATTCGAATATGAGATGTATGTATGTTTTTAGAGTTCAAGTTGTGTGTATATTTTTATAATCTAAGATGTGTTTTTGTTTTGTTTTGTTTTGAATAATACACATTTTGTGATAGTAATTAATAATGAAGAACACTTTATTTTGATATGAAGTTATTAATGTAATTTTAACATATGTCTTTATTTATTTTAACAGATAAAAAGTGGAAAGCTCAAATACTATTGATAGTTCAACTTGTTCCAGATGATCCAATGATCCATATTGGGCTGCTAGATTGGTTAGTATGGAGAATCATACTATTTATTTGTATTACAACAAATATTTAAAAGATGGGGGAATCACTAGATTAAAGAAGCATTTAGCTATGATCAAAAGTGATGTAGAACGTTATAAGAAAATTAGTCATAATGTGAAATGAAAAAAAAAACTTTGCTTAAAGAGTGTCAAAATGAGAAGGACAGAAGCTAAATGCTGAAGTATGAAATTGGTATTAGAAGTTCTTTTTGCAGTGGTTAGAGTGATACTGAAAATGTTGAAGATGAGATTCTTACCTAAGAAGAATAGATTTATGCACTTGATGTGAGAAAGAAAAGAAGACATGTGTCTAAATTTTTTGCTCTATAAAGATTCTCAAGCATTGATTGAGAGAATTAGTAACTAATGCAATAAAAGTTTGTAATTTGCAGGTATGACCTAATTTATAAACTTGGTAATTAATAGATTGCATGTGTATTACTCCTCATATGATGTTTCCAAAGAGTTTGATCAAAAAATTAGAAGAATGATTGGGAAAATCTTATAGTCAGATGATTTCATAAGAAAATCAATAATAGAAGTGAAATAGAGTGATATTTTCTTACCAAAGGAGGAAGGGAATTTAGGAATTATTCCCTTTACATTCATTAAAAAGGTCTTAACAATCAACAAATATGAAAAATTCTTATAGATAAATAAGCTCTTTGGGTGAGACGGATCCATGCTTATTACCTAAATAAAAGGAACTTTTGAAATATCAGACTTAAAAGTAACACCTTATGAACTATGTTGTATATTCTCAATTTAAGAGAGCAAGTCAAATTGGAATTTAAGGTGGTGGATCAAAAAAAAGATTTTGAAATGATAATTAGAGTAGCAAAGGTCCTCCTTGTAGAATCACTAAGCTTAATGTTCTTAGGAACTTAATACCAAATAATGCCACAGTCATAAGAACAATTTATGTAATCTCAATGAAATGGATTAGTTAACTTTTATAGCCTTCACCGCTACTCCCTTCATTAAATCTAATAGAGAATATTCAATATAATGGCTAAATGATTCCTTGTGGAGCTTTACAAACCATTCTTACAAGCAACTTTTAAGGACCTGGACTTTAAAATGAGATGGTACAAAAACAATGCAGTTTAAGTAGACAAATCATAAAGTACGTTTTATCCTCTATCTTGCTATTATGAAGAGGATAAACATAATTGATATATTAAATGACAATCACAACATTGTTAATTGTTGTGATCTGTATAAACAAGACCCTGTTATTAGTCATTTTGAATGTAATTTCTCCTGTTACATATGGGAAATGGTATAAAAACTCTATAGCCTCTCTTCTCCATATAGTGATTAGCTTGAGATAATCAACTAAATCAATCATCTCCTCCACTTAGTGATTGGCTTGAGATAATCAATTGAATCAATCAAAGACAAAGTGTCTATAAATGAGACCCTCTTATCTAGAAAGTTGCATTTGGCAATATAGTTTACTTAATATAGAGAGAAAAAAATCAAAGAATTTTTCAAAATAAAGGCTTCTGAGCAATAATAGGCTCTATTTAACCTAAAGAACTTGATAAAGGAGTAATTGATTATGTATAATATTCATTTTAGTTACAACTTAACTTTAGCTACCAATTTAGGAATCTTCATACATTGATTTATAGGGAATGAAAGAAATAAATTATAAGAGCTTTAAGCTAAAATGTTTATTCAGATACCATAGTTGTAATACCCCACATCTAGCAGGTTCTCTTTAGGATCCATCTTAACCATTTATCCTCCTATTCTAATCAAAGTATCACTCCTTTCAAGGATAATTCTTCCAACATCCTAGGTCCTCCTTTATTATAGTTACTCTATACTCCTTTGTAATCATTTTAGTAAGCTTTGTTTCAATTGTATCTAGCTTTGCATCATAGCTCTATAAGGAGCCTTTTTCTCTGATTAATACATTTTATTTTCTATAAAAAAACCTACATAAACTTATTAGTATAAAAATAAGAGAAGAGAAAGGTAAATAATAAGAGAGAGAGATTAAAACATAAGTTTAACATAATAATAAGTTAAAAATCTTTATATAAAATTATATGACGTCAAGTAAGTTGATATCCAAGTTAGTAAGATACGTTAATAAAATTTTACATAAAACTTTGAACTTTATAAAAGTAAAAAAAAAGTTATGAAGACATTCATTTTTTTTGTATTTTTATAAACTGAATATATTCTACAATTATTATATCAATATATATATTTTTGCAACAAAGTTTTAAATTATTTTATGAAATTTTAAAGATAAGTAATATCAAAAAGATATTTCAATTATTTAATTATTATATATTATTTAATTTTATTAAATTATTTCTTAGTATATAATATTTAATTAGTGTAAATTGATAATTAAAAATTTTATAATTTTAAATAAACTCAGCTTGCAGAATTAAGGATAATGTATATTAAATTTTATCTATTATTCACTTTATATTTTATTTCATTTTGATTATAATAAATTTTAAAGTTAATAATCTTGTTTATTAAGTTGCAAATCAAAACTTTCAAGGAAATCTGAGGTCTCTCAATTAATAGATATACAAGCTACATGTTTGTGTCTGCTACTACTAATCATATTGCAAAGTGGCTATCTAATGTTTTAGGTCTCAAACTAAAGGATTCCCCTTTCACTTATCCTGGTATCTTTATCACTACTAAGAGACCATTTTATAAGGACTGCATTTAATTGATTAAGAAGATATAGAAGAGAATATGCAAATAGTTTAATAGAAGTCTTTAAGTTACAAGAAGAGTATATCTAAAAAATTGAATGGTTAACACATTGCATATTTATTAGTCTTCACATATTTTTTTATCCAAAAGAATGATCAAAACTTTCGAGATGAAGATGAGAAAATTCTTATGGTCAAGTGACTTAAATAAGAACTCAATTACCAAGGTAAAAGAGCTTGAATTATGTATGGTAAAGGATGAGGGAGGTATTCATGTTTAACTTATTAAAATCATCAATAAAGTCTTGATGGCTAAAAGAGTATTAAGGCTCTTAACAAATAAGGAATCTTTTTAGGTTGCACGGATCCACATATACTTCTTGAAAGATGAAAGCCTATGAAATTATAATAAAGTCTTTTAATTTATGGTTTATAGCATAGATATTAAAGTTAAGGGCTATATTCCTACAAATATATCAAATAGAATATAGCTAATGGTAATAATGCCTCTTTGTGGTTTGACAATTGGAGAAAGCTAGAGCTTTTAATCCAAACCAGACTACATTGAGGAATTTATTCCTAGAGATTTCAAAAGTAAAAAAGGTTATTAATGATGATTAATGGACATGCAATCATTGAGATTTCTCCTTTATGGTGGACAATGTTCCTAACTATAGGTCAAAATTAAGTTTAAAGGACAATTTTCTATGGGCGAAAGACTCATATGGATAGTTTGCTAACCAATCCTATAAGGAAGTCTTTAAACCTCATTCTCAGAGAGTGAACTAGTATAAAACAAATTAGTTTAAGCAAGCTCTTCCAAAAGTATCATTCTTAATATGGTTAGCAGTTAAACAAATATTAACTATAATGGTTAGAATGAGTTTCATTAGAAATCATCAATCTAGAATAAGAATAAACTTGATACCTTACTTCATCTTTTCTTTCAATATGAATTCTCACTTGGTAGTTGGACTAAAGTTCACTTACTTTGTAATTTTAGAGACCCAAAGCTTGACTATGCTAACATTTTTCAGTGGTTAAGAAGAGACAAAAGAATAAAATATGAAGAAAACATAATCTGTAGTTAGCATTTGGCAGCACAATGTATCTCATCTGGAGTGAAAGGAATCAGAGATTATTCCAAGGAAGAGAAAGATCTAGTGATCAAGTAGTTAATAAGTTACCTACAACCTATTACAGTAGAGTAGCTTCTTCATGGGGGATATTGGATCAACAA
Source organism: Erythroxylum coriaceum (assembly GCA_026874005.2). Classification (NCBI taxonomy): domain Eukaryota; kingdom Viridiplantae; phylum Streptophyta; class Magnoliopsida; order Malpighiales; family Erythroxylaceae; genus Erythroxylum; species Erythroxylum coriaceum. Next base: position 2,240,780 of record JANQAP020000194.1, read on the forward strand.
TTACTGACAAATGATTAAGAAAAAAGGCCTATATATAAGGATAAAAAGGCTCAATTAGAAAAATAAGTTAAATTGAAAATATTGCATAAGAGGAGAGTATACTAAAAATACCATTATAGAGTAAAGGAATCATCCAACAATGGGGCAAGTTAATAACTACCCAACTCCTAACTTTTATAAATAGTAGTTTTTATAGATTGAGCATTGATTCTCTTATTTATTACAAGGATTATAATCCCTTGATCATAGGGATTATATTTCCTAAATTAGTCTTGTAAATGTGTATATATACCCTTACCTTTATACATTGATGATTAAGAGAAATACAATTCTTTCTCCTTTTTATATGGTACCAGAGCCAAAGCACTTGGTTTTCCTTCTTTGTCAGTTTGTGCTTGTAGTTTTTCCCAGGTGAGGAGAAATTTGCATTTTTTTGTCACCATTTTTGAGTGATCATCTATTCTCACCACTAGCATTAACAAGGGTGCCTTTTTTCGATGAGTAAACCCCTAAAGTCCAACTGCCCCAGGTGTCAACACATCTAGGTGCATCTAGCATAAGATTAACCTTCAGCCACCATCTCTAATGTCAACTCCTATAAACTAGTGCTTCTAACCGTCAAAATATGTGTATTGCCACTATTTCTACCCGCTTTCTGCTACTCGTATAGTTCCTTGGTGTTTTAACATGATTTTCAATTGAGTTTGGCACAAAAATTAATATTTTTATGTAACTATTGTCTTTTAGTTTTATCTATTTGTGTGGGTGTTTCAGACTATTTCTATGCTTGAATCTCTGAGCTGGGACTAAGGTGAGTGGTGGGATTTCAAAGGTTTGCTTTTTCTTAGAGTGTTTTTGGCTTGGCATCTGACTTACTCATATTGGTTTTGGCTATTATTATTATTTCTATAGGTGATAAAAACAAAAGTTTTGTTGTTATAAATGTCATTCCCGTGATATTAAAAATCACGAAACATAAGTTAACTTGCTTTAGCTATTTTAATTGGTGGAAGACATTTCGAATTTATTTATAGTGTATTTCTAGGGATCATCACCTTACTGATGATCATCTATTGGATCATAAACTCAAAGAATGGTTACGAGATGATGTAACACCCCCTATACGAAACCTACAACCATCCACACATAAGTAACCAAATTCCTATACATACATTCAAGATATACAATTCTATTCAATTCTATACATATACAAATTACAAAACTCCTTTATGCTTAACATTATCATTTAACAAAAGTAAAATATCTTTACATTTACATGGCAATCCAAAAGAAAACATACAATTTCGTTTAACCATTACATATACAATCATCTTTAACTAAAAACACCTTCCAAAAGTACTTTTTCTTCTATCAGTTGGCCTTGGTCCCTACAGATGTTCCATGTACCTCACTCCTATGACTTGGACCTATACTGATTAACACCCGTGTTAAGCTCGAAAGCTTAGTAGGGAAACACTTAGTTTGGAAGACCACTCACAACAATCATTTGCCAAGCACATACATTCATAAACATCATATAAATATAAATAGTGATGGCATACTTAATCAAATAAATAATGCAAACATGCTTCAATACGTTGTTCATATACCATAAATTCACCTTCAGAAGTCAAATATTGATATTCAACACTCAATGATACAAATTATCAATAAAAATGCAAATGTTAATTCATATACCAATTATTTATATTGTCATATTGTATTTATTATTTATATCTATTTACTTTACTTTCTATGTTAGGTTGCACATTCCCGTGGGTGTAGATAATGGGAGCTATGGATATCCAAAGATATCAAAACTGTGGATACCCGAAGGCATCAAACTGTGGATACCCAAAGGTATTAAACTATTGATACCCAAAGGTATCGAACTATAGACACTAGTGGTGTCAAACTGTAGCAGCTGCACTGTATTCCTATAGGCATGCCTATCTATCCACAACCAAGATAATAGAGCAGGCACTATAACATTTCCTTTAACTATTTTCAAATTTCACAATTCATATATTAGCAAATCATATGATATACATTTCAAGTCATAAAATCTATATTTGCATTTATACATGCAATTCATGGCTTACCACCCTTAGAAGGGTATCAAAATCACACTTATATAATCATACTATTCACATATGAGTAATGAATATGCATAGAACTCATTTATGTACATGTAAATTTTCTTTGGAATGCATTATGCTCAATCTTATATTTCAATGTTTAGTCTCCCAATTCACATATGGTAAATCCTATTTCATTTATTTTTAGGTATTTGAAAAGTTTTATACACATTCAAAAAGGTTCAGATAAGATTTGGTAAAAATCAGAAATAAAAACAAACTCAAAACAGTGCAATTTGTGCTAAACCCCAAAGTAGTATAAAAAATAGAGAAATTATTGATCCAGAAACAAATCACATGATGGAGTCTAGTTGTTCCTTGATATTCATATAGAAAAAATCAGAACTGGGTTTCATGTCTTCTACACATTTGTCCATCTATTCTCTAGTTTCCAAAACACTAAAGATCTTGCTCTTTAGACTTCTAACACATGATCTATAGACCAAATATCACATACTGCTCCAAAATAGGGTCAGCATCAAGTCACCATTTTCTATCCAATTTCCAACATCATAAAGCTATAATTAAGTCAGAGTTGCTTCTATAGATGTCTATTTCTATGTCTTTGTTTTCATATGCAACTGAAATCACAAAATTTAGAGGTCTATAGGCTGATTTATGACCAAACAATGTGACATTTGGTCACCATTTTCTATCCCAATTTCCAACATCATAAAGTGAGAATTAAGTCAGAGTCTCTTCTAGAGATTTTTAGTTCTAAGTTTTAGTTTTCATATGCAACTGAAATCACCAAATTTAGAGGTATGTAGGCTGATTTATGACCTAAACAATATGACTGGTTCAACAAACCCTAGATAGAATTCCACTACACGATAATCTCTTATCATATTCAACCAATTATATACAAGATAACACCAAAATAGCACCAAAGCATCATCCCAGAAACCATCCCACATCCAAATGAATTTTTTTACACATTCAAATATAAAAAAATTAGGAAATTAACTAAGTGAAATCCCAAACCTCAAAATTGACAAAGTAGGTCTTCTAGCCTTTCCTTCCCTTCTACTTTGGCTTTGCTTGACTCACCAACTAGAATCATTACAACTACACATCCGAGTCACACTTGCAAACTTATAATTCCATTTCTTCATAATCAAAGCAAGAAAAGGTAAAGGTGAAGAGAAAATCCCTAACTTTTACCTTGATTTCCACCTAAGATTGGCTTAATTTCTTACGTGAAAAATGACGGGATGAAGAAGGTAAAATGGAGAGGAGAAAAATATGAAATTAGAACCCACAAAATGTCATCCATCTCCCCTCTCCATATGCCCATTCAAGAACTTTCAAGACTTACATATGTGCTTAATTCCTATTGGACACACATGTTTTATTATCATTGGTCACATATGCCTTAATCCAATTGGTCCATGTGTTAACTATAGAAAAATTACATATTGGTCCTTCTTCTTCCTTTACTTCCCATGTTAGCCTACAATATTATCAATTAATTTCATTCCCCTATGTCTTAATTTTATAATGGAATAAATTTCATGCAATTTGGTTAATTATTCCAGGAGTTATACCTAAAACACTACAGGCTGTTCGAAAACAGGGACAACAACCATAACACAACTTCAAGCTAGAATTCAAAAATCTTAGGGGCACAATAAAATTTATGTTCCTTCATAAAACTTTTAGATATATATTTGTAGTTTAATCTTCAATTGGAATTATCCAATTTGGAGGTCTAAAGACCAGGGCTATATTGCAAAAGTATGTTCATGCAAAAATGAGCAAATTACCCATTTACCCATGTCTTTCACATTAAGTACCATTACGTCTCTTACTATACTTAGATGAACTTAATTCGTTATGTTCACTTCTTAATACACCTTAGAAATGCTATAATACTTCTAGGGTATATGTTGGGGCCTTACAGATGATGCCTGAATATTCTTCTAAATTTGGAACTATATTGACAATGACATATTTAGTCTCATTAATCATTGTGAGCATGTCAAAGAATTAATAAGTTATTTGGAATTTTTGTTTTTTCGTAAAAGGAAATATTTCTCAAATTTATGAAGTGTGTAAAGGATTTTATCAGGCTAAATAACAAGAACAATCTCTTCAAGCTTATTTTATAAATTTAAAAAAGATCTATAAATAATTAATTATTTTGTTATCATTTATCCCTTATATTAAAATCCAATAATCCCAACAAAATCAGATGGAATTCTTTAACTTTTATAAAGGTTAAAACTTTAGCAATTAAAAACTTTTTAACTATATTCAATATATTTTAATATTTAGATACTATTATTTCTTTTTAGTAAATGATTAGTCATTATGAGTTCTAGTCTTAAATACTTAGAATTATACTAATATATTATTTATTTTTAAAAATTTTGTAATAATTTGTACAATTTATGCATATTATTGTCATTTACGTTGTATTTAAACATATCTCTTATTTAGTGATGTGAATCCACCTAAAAATAAAATTTAAAGAATTCACAAATAAGATTGAAATCTTACCAAAAAAAGTTAAATTATATTTTTAAGGAACTAACATATTGATAATGAAGAATCAATAACCGAGTTTATGAAGTGTTTTGACCGCTACAAAGAAAGAATTATTTGATAAATTCTAAAGTTGAATGAAGAATAAGAGAAATAACTCATGACTTCTAATATATTGCAACTCAAATCTCAAATATGTATTTATTGATTACTTGCATCCCTTTTGTTTAGGACTAATATAGATAATGTAATAGTAACATATAATTACAAGTGTAACAAAGATTTATACTTAAATTAAACCATTAACTAATAATATTATTTGAGTTGGAACTCCAATGAAACTTATTCAACAAGTAAACTAAATAATAATTCTATTTTAACTATGACTTTACTAGAATAGTTCAATTAGGACTATAAGAATCCTATCTCAATTCAAATTCCTAATGTCATAAGAAAGTATCATCTTTAGGGTTTCTCCAAATTATATTAGAATTTAACCATATAACAGTTCTTAATCTAAATAAGAAACTAGCTAATAACTATAAAACATATTGTAATTATAACCTAATTACAATAAAGGGTAAATTTTGTTGGATCCCATATGGTTTGGTATATTATTAATGTAACATTGATTTTTAAAAACTATTAATAACCTCAACATTTTTGGTTTTAGATCATTGTCCCCCTACCATCAACTTTTGTTACAAATCCTAACTATAAACTCCAAAACCGCATTGTGTATTGCCACATGAAATGTCACATATAATGACATATAATAAAAATGATGTCGATTCGAAGTATGCAGTTAAGAGTTTTTAAAGAAAGTTGATGGTATAGGGGACGAGTAATATAAAACTAAAACTATAGGAGAACTATTGTTAGTTTTTAAAAGTTAGGGGATATGTTGATAATATGTCAAACCATAGGAGCATCCAGTGAATTTAACCCTATAATAGAACAAAGACTATATAATGAATAAACTTTCAAACATAAAATTATCCCTAATTTCATAGAATTTTACTTCGAGTTCTTCTCGAAGTAATGGTTTTTTTCATTAACTAGTTATACTCGCATTATTTAACAAAATATGGAATGTTTTCGAATTTAATGTCTAGTTGCTACTATCTATATAATAGAAGTTTTTATTGTTTCCTTTATAGTTTGATTGTTTGTACGAATTATATAGTTATAATTTTATTAATTTTTTTAAATTAAAAATTTTTATTTATAAATTAGGATTGAAGAATAGATATCCAAGAGGATCATAACTCTCCTTAGTCTCTTACAACAAACACCAATAATAAAATGACAAAACTCTAACCAACACTTCACTCAAATGATAATGTAACCAGAGAAAACATGTACGTTGTACCAAAGCAGAGTTGTTTGTAACAATAATGTGAGCATTGAGAATTTTTCATTCCCCAAATTTTAATCCTTTCCTATGCCCACTCCTAAAATTTTATTAAGAACTTTCCACTATCTTCTTCTTCTTTTAAGGTTAAGGAAACCTTGTATAACTCTTCTTTGCTCAAGGTATATAGGAACTTGAGCAAACCTTGAGCAAAGAAGAATATTTAACAACTTGATCAACTAAAAAAAAGAACATTATAAATATCCCCTAACTAAATTACAAATTGAATTTTCCTTTTTAACGCAGTCTAGTACTCTAGGGATAAAAAACAACTCAACAATGAATGTTTAAAGTTTCAATGCTCAAAAAGCAAAAAGCTCTCTCAATTATGTTACTGTATCTTTAAAATATCATAAAGTTATATAAGAACTAACTTATGAAGTATTTATACTTATACCTCACTCAAATGTCTGTTACTTATATAAACTAATCGATATAATGATTAGCTTTTAATAGTTCGGTTAACCTATTTCTAACATCGATTGACAAATGTCTTAAAATTTAGCCAACATAATGTTTTGTTTATTTTGAAATAATCATTTGACCAATTTAAGTCACATGTTTGGTTGATGAAGGCTTGAAAACCTTGTTTGATCAACCTATCTCCTTTATAAGTCGATTGATGTTGTCATGGAATAGAAGTTCAACATTATATTTCTCAAATACAAAAGTTTGATTGACTTATCCCCTCTATAAATCAATTGATAGGCATTATAATCAAACATAAATTTAATAAAACATTTGTTAGGTTGACCTAAACCCATATATATTGCCTAATATGTGTTGGAATCATTTTTTCAAACAATCCAAACCAATTTCTAAAACAATCAAGTTAACTCGAGTATCAGACTCCAATTCTTTGACAAAAACTTGATAAAAATATTCAAAAGTACCTAAAATTGGTTTTAAGAATCCATAAGATTTTTTCTAAAGATTAAAATTATAATTTTTATTATAATGAAAACATCTATACATATGGAGCTCCCTAAAGTATTAAAATGATCATAGTAACTGTATATAAATGATTATAATTTTTTGTTTACATTTGAAAGTTCTTAATCTTCTTTGATCTTGTTCCATTTAACTTGTTCTTCATTTGAATGATTTTGAAACTCATGAGTTTTCTTAATTTCTTTAATTAGGCTTATATTTTTTACTTGATGCTCCACGTGGCACCAAATCCATAATGTTTTTCTTAGCTCAATTGTCAATTTTCTAAATAATTTCATATTACTATCCATAAATCATAAAAAGCAAATCATTAATAACATTTATATTTTATTATCATCAAAACTTAGATTGTCATTTTGGTTCAATAATCTCCCTTTCTATAATGATAAAACATAATATGATTTTCAAGAAAATAAAATTTATAATTTAATCATAATTCTCTCTAATTTAAAACAATATGTAACAAACATAATTTTTAAATAACTAAAAACACTTCAAACCATTTTAATCTTCTCGAAAGTAATTACTGACCGCTCATGCATAGAAAGACACATTTTATCATATCTTATAATAACTAGCAAGTAGAATGCGCATCACTTGTGCTTTATTCTTGCTAATTATACAAAATCTATCCTCATTAATGATTTGTTAAATATATAGGTCAATTGGTGTAAATTTTTAACAAATCCAATCTCTATATCCCACTCTACATATGATCTATAATAAAATGATATTTAACCTTTATATGCTTGGTTTTAAAGTTTGTAATATCAAACAAAAGAAACTAATATGTCATGCCTAACATTATAGTAAAAAATTTCCAAACATACCTATTAGTATTATAGCAAAAAAATTTACATAAGTCAGATAATTTGTGCACAACTATCTATAACTACATATTCAACTTTTAGGATTGATAAGATTATTGAATTTTTTTCTTGCTAAACCATAAGCCAAATGCATTGCCTAGGAATTGATAAGTACCAAATGTCCTCTATCTATGTAACCAACTATTCACATAATCTACATTGAAATGTTCAATCAAATCAAATAACATATGCTTAAGGTACAAAATTCTTAATGACGTAGTACCATACAAAATTTCAAACTTCTAATTATAAAAAATAAAATTTTAATGACAATTATATTTTGTTATCATCAAAACATAAATTAGAAATTCCTTTTGGTCAATATGATCCTTTAGTTAATAAACTTATTCTTAGTTATGATGATGTACTTGATAAACTAATGATAGTTTTTATTCACTACCCTCATCTCTAACTAGTTCATCCTCTTTAATAACTTCAACATATACCACTAGATCTATACCTTCAACTTTATTATAGTCTACACCTTAAACTTTTCATAAATCTACTAAAAAACAATGTTCCTTAGTCAAGATTCATAAACATATGAAAATGTGTTCACTTCTTAACAATTTAAAACTTTAGAGCTCAATTATTTAGAAGATACTATATAAATAAATAAAATGTATATAGTTAAAAATGAAGGATTTAGAGCTCTAATTTAGTATGATAACTTCTTCTTTACATTACTGTTTTTTAAATAATGAATATATTAGTGCCATGAAAGGCTGAGCAATAGTGTTCTTAGTGAATACAAGAGCATCCAAGAAGAATGAATATTAAGTGATACAAGAAATCAAAAGATTGGTATGTGAAAAAGGACTCTAATAACTTTAATAAAATGACCTCGTTTTACTTCATCTCACAATAAATGTTTATAGCTTAAAACAATGTCGTTTTGCTTATAAAGTAAAACGACAACATTTTGTTCTTAAAGTTAGTCAAGTCTCTGCCCAGCCTCAGGCTTGAACTTATGCTCAGACTTGAGGCCCGACTATCTTTCAATCCCAAAGCTCGAGGTCCGGTTAAACTAGGTTTGGCTAGTTGAACACAATTTGGGCCAGGTCAGACCTGGACCATATTGCCAGCCCTACTAATAATCTTATGTAGTACGAGAAAGTGTTAATTAATTCTCCACTTGGTAAGTTGTTGTTGGTTGAATGAGTGTTTCTTCTTGTAGATGAAAATGTGTGGTATAATTTTGCCATGTATAGTTTGTAAAAGGCTTTCTTTGGTGATGGCATTATCAATGAATATCCTTTGTTTTTTTTCATCCCATAAACTAAAGACTAAGTAACTAAAAGCTAATATGAAGATCCAAAGATCCCCTTTAAACTTCATTTTAGTATTCAGATTCCATTTAATAATGCTAGTCTAGAGAACATGGGGATTTCTGACATTGTAGAGTTGAATAAATGCTTGTTGTAGGTACCTATTACAATGAAATTGAAAGAATAAATGTTATAAATTTTCACGAGAAGATTTACAAAGCATACACTAGTTTGGCAAGTGAGAATTTGGCTAGTCTGTTAGAACTTGGAAGACTACTTTTGATAACTTATCATAGCATGACTGAAGATATAGGTGAGTGATGCTTGATCCACATTATTTTGTACCAAGGTGCAACACAAGAAGGGTTGCTAAAGAGAGACCAACATAATCTATTTTTGTAGTTACAAAAGGAAGTGAGTTTTTAATAAATGGAGTCTTCGGCTAACCTGTTTAAATTGTAGATGAGAAGGAGTGGAGAAATGTTTAGAGTAAGATTAAGTTTGTTACTGTTGTTAGATGATAGTCCTTCAAAAATTGAGGCATCTATGGGGATAAAAGCTTTTAAGGGAGTGGCTTCAATTACATATGTTAGGTCCAGTTGTCATACCAGAATGAGGTAGGTCCAGTTGTCATACCAAAATGAGGTGCTCTTACCATTCTTGACAATTGATCCGCATGAGTCTTTGATGCTCTATTTTAACTTAAACAAATTATTTATAAGCGAAGAGTTAGTTATTGGAATCTTAGCAGCTTAGATGTTTTGATGCTTGATGTAGTATGTATACATCCGTTTAACCTATAATATTTGTGTATCTTGTATGAGTCTTCATAGCCTTTTGACTAAGATAAAATAATTAAGGTTTTTGATAGGTAAAATATCAAGACCTTTATACTTTCTATACGAGCAAACCTTAGACCAACTTATCTGTTACTTCTAGTTTTACTAGTGCTAGCTGACCATACAAAGTTTTGAAATTTATTTCTAGTTTCGATAAAATCTTGAGGGAAGACAATATGATAGGCCCAGTATATACTTAGAGAAGAGAGCATAGATCTAATCAGTTAACATCTTCCATCTATGTAAGGTGATCTCGAGGACCATCTTTCAACCATACTCCTAATATTTTCAATAAAAGGCTTAAAGTCTAATAATACAGGCTTAATTGAGGAGACAAGAATACCTAGATACTTAACAAGTAAGTGATTCATCTTGAAGCTAGTAATTAGTGATAGTCTAGTTAAAGATTGAGTTGCACTTACTGAAATAAATAGGTTAGACTTATCCTTATAATAACAAGGCCTGACTTGCTGTTGAAGACTTTGAAGGCTTTGTAAATGGGTGTCACAGAAGGGATGTTAGCTTTTAAGAAGGCAAATATATAATCAACAAAACTCAGACTAAATATTTCAATTTTCTTGCATTTTGAATGAAATTTGAATATTCCTTTCTAGTGGAATTCCTTTTAAGCACTCTACATAAATCTCAAGAGACCAAAGAGAATAAATATGGGGAGATGGAGTCACTTTGTCTGATACCTATAGTAACATTGATATGTTTGTTAGGTTCACCATTCACTAAAATTATGAATGAAATAGTTTAGATGCATTGGTGAATCTATTATGTTAGAATATCAGGTAAACTAATGGCTTTGAGAATATTGAGAATGAAGTACTAATCCAACATGTCATAATCTTTTTCAAAATCAATTTTGAGTGCACAATTTTTCCTACTGTTCTTTTTGGTGTTTGAAAAGTTCCTAAGCTAATGCAATATTATCTCTAATTTGTCTCATAGGAATGTAAACAGATTGAGATGAATCAATAAGTCTAGGAAGTATAAGCTGTAATCTTAAAGCAATCACTTTGGAAATGATTTTGTAAATAGAGTTATATCAGGAGATGGGTTTGTAGTCTTTTAAAGACTTGTGCTATTTCCTTTTAGGAACTACAGTAATGAAAGTGTTATTTATGACCGTGAGAAGCTTGCCATTGTTAAAGAATTCCAAGATTGCTTCAAAGACCATATTGTCTATAATGGACCAATTTTCTATAAAGAAGTTTATGTTGAAGCCATCTAGTCCTAGATCTTTACGAGGAGCTAGAGATCACAAGGGACTTTCGATTCTAGATCTAGTAATAAGAGAGGCCAGAGCTTTCACTTCCTGAACAGACAATTTTTGTTGAACTATTTCCTTAAGAAATGCTATAGAGGATCATACAAGAGAAGGAAAGTCTAATAATGATTAAAAATAACAGGTGGCTTCCTGGATGATTTGACTTTGGGTTTGAAGCAAAGATCTATTGCTTTTAAATGCTTTGGGTTTAAAGCAAAGATCTGTTGCTTTTAAATGTAACAATTTTGTTTGAGGCTTTCCTTGTAGCAATAGAAATGTGAAAGAAACCTATATTTTTGTCTCCATCTTGTAGCCATCTAATCCTAGATCTTTGTTTCAATAGAGAGTAATCGAAGTTAACTACTTTTGAGTTGTTTTTCAATGCAATAGTTTATGCCTCTTAGAGCCTTAGACAAGTGGGATTGATGTAGAGGTTATTTTAAGCTTTATTAAGAGCAAATTTTGCAGTGTTTAACAAATGATGAACATTCCCAACAATTGCCTTATGAAAGGCTTTTAACTTCACCTTTGATGCTTTTGATTTTCATATAATATTGAAATTGCTTAGAGCTGTAGAAATGAGAAGCATAACCTTTTATAACAACATCCTAAAAAACCAAATATGGAATTTAGGAAGTTATTGAATCAAAAAGGATATGCAAGAGGAGCATGGTCTAGTTCAAACTTAATAACCACAGGAGAGTGATCAGAAATGTTGTGTTGGGAAAATAGAAACCAGTGTTAGAAAAATGTTACAACCAAAGCAAATTGGATAAGCCTCTATCAAGTTTTTTCCTCAAGAAGGTCTCATTATTGTGCTTATTACTCCAAGTGAAAAAATTTCCCCCAAGGTAAATCAGAAACCTGAACATCAACCAAGTAATTTTTGAGATCATGACAGATAGGTCTATTGGAATGAGTCCTTCAGCTTCACCATAATGAATGATGGAATTGAAATCACCAACCAAGAGCTAAGGAGAGTTGATACCAGGTGCTAGTTCTTTTAGCTTACTACATAAGGAAAGCATTTAAAAGACATAATTGATAGCATATATGACAGAAATATCTACTTTAAATATATGTTTAGAAATACTTGTAATCAATTGGTCAGTAATGGTGGAACCAATTATGTTAATCTCATCACTATTATAGATTACTATAATCTTTCCATTGGGCTGAAAACCCTGATTAGAGATGGACCTCTAACTATTATTAAAAAAAAAGATAGGTGGCTACTGATGTTCTTTTTCATTCTGGTTTCTAGAATACTTATCAAACAAGGATTATTTTTTATAATAAAGTCTCTGATCACTTGCTTTTTTTATAGGAGAATTCATACCCCTAATGTTCCATGAACAAAAAGACATTAAGAAATAGAAGAAGAAGCATTCTTCATTCAATCAATTCTTCTTCTTGACATGTGACATAGTTTTGAAATTAGCTTCAATACCTGATGCTTGAGTTGTGATTGCTAATTCACATGCAAAGACTTCAATTATTCTTTCCTTTACAGTAGGAGTAACTACTTCTATACTATCTATAGGATTATTAGTGTCCATGGAATGATTAGCACAATCAATAGTATGTTTGTTACTGACTACCAAGGTATGAGAATGGAAGTCCTTACTGATGTCTCCAATAGAAACCTCAACCTGAACTTCACCTATCAATTCCTCAAAACTACATGTTTTGAATAATTTTCCAATTGGTTGACAATTTTTTATTGGTTTAGCTGAGGTGGGTTTCCATACATATTTAATCTTCACTGCGTCTTCAATAAGCTCAAGATTGTCATCAATCTTCATGATTGATATCTTCTCAGGTTGCTCAGCATAATTATCAATAACCACAAATATTCTAACAAAAATAATCCTTTTTTTAATGCATTAGCCAGATCAAAAAATAAAAGTTTACCAATTAAGCTAGCTAGAAAGCTCAATCCTTCAGTAGTCAAATATTCAAGAGGTATATCATGTATATAAAGCCATAAAGGTACGTTATTATGTCAGTTCTCTTCAAATTTAACACTAGGTATCCATGTTTGAATAAGGAAAGGTTTATTGTAAATGTGCCAAGGATCAAAATTAATAACCGCTCCACTACATCAGGAGAGTTAAATTTGAAGAAGAATATGTCTTGGTTGTTAAGCATGTCATCAAGAAGGCCAAATAGCTTCAAGTTGCTAGTTGCCCAAGTTTTCACAATAGTAAAAGGAACTCTTTTATCCAGAAAGAAACCAACTAGAGTGGATTTCCAATTCTAAGCTCCAACATGAAGAATGGAGGTGGGAGGTTAGGTCGTCAGAAGTAATATTGGGGGAAAGGCTTACCTTTAGAGTTCATATTGCCAATAACTTGAACCTACGAAGGATTGGTAGAAAAGAAACAGGACAATTACTAGATGGATTAGAAGTAACGGAAACAGGAAGGCGATTATGAGGAGGCAGAGTAGGGTCAGACATTGAAGGAGATTTTAGTGAAGTAAGAGCTGGAGGAGATTGAATTTTTTCTAGTGGTGGAAAAATTTAGAAGATGACATAGTGTTTTGTCTACTAGGTAATAAAATACCTATTATGTAAAAGAACTCCAAAGGTATTCAGATGGATAACTATTGAGTATGAAAAGTAAGGAGAGAACAAGAATGGAAATGAAGGAGGGAGGTGGAAGCTAAACAAAACAAAAGAAGAGACACCGAGCAAAATTTGAAAAGACAAAAATAAGACTTTGATAGCAAAAGTTAAAGATCATCAACCAGGAAAAGGAATGTGGAGTAAAGAAGGAGGTAAGGAGGGAGAAGAGGTAGTTTAGGTTGGGAAGGCAGTTCCATGAAAATGAGATGTTGAAGGATGGAATTCTCTACAACTATTTCCATAACCATTCTTTACATTGCTATTGCAATCAACAAATGTGAGCAAAAAGTTGCAATCTTTAAATATAGGTGCTTTGATATATACATAAATTTTTGGTATAGGTGGGATTCGTTTCCTAATAAAGAGATTATTCACCATGTTATTTAGTCTTTCAAAGACAATTTAGTACATAATCAATTTCTAAAGAAGTAGAAATCGATGTAGAAGGAAAAAAAAAAGAGATTACGAGTCATTTTGAAACTAATATTTTAGTTAAAAACTTTAGAAGACAAATGAAATTTCAATGAGAAGACAATTGAATGGATTAAAAAAAAGTATGGTAAATTGAATTTTTTGTTTTTTAATTATTATTTCAATAATTATTATTTTATATCCCATGTTATTGCTGATCTGTAAAGGGTCACACTATATGGTGTTCCGCATCAACACAGTTAGCTATAGAGTTTTCTCGCAATAAATTGAAAGTTATAATATTTGATTGATATTTTTGGTAGTTCTAGCTAGTCCATAAAATTAGAAAATTTTCAAGATTTTAAATATAATTTATCTTAAAATTGAAGGAAAAAGAACTACTACCAAGTTAGAAACCCATTATATGACCTTAAATAAGTATAAAATGTTTGATACTCAATGACTGATGGATATTTCATCAAGTTTAGAATTTATAAGGTCTAATTAAATCAAATTTGTATGCTAAAACCAAAAAGGGTTACTAAGTTACCTATTATGTGTTTATAAGTAGATTATTTTATTTTTTACATCTAATAATGTGCTTTGATGAAAGATGTTAGAAGGATGATGATCACTGAGTTTGAGATAATTGATTTAGGCTTAATCATGTTTTTCTCTCTTTAGAGAAGTATGTTAAAGATCCAATTATGAAATTTCAAATATAATAATGTAATCATATAATAGCTTTATTGGAAAATTAATCGGAATCAAGTCACAAGTATAACGAAATAGTTTTTACAATTTTCTAAAGGATCATTTTAACAAAATAACTCTAAACAATAGTTAAGAAATAAAAAGGTTAAACATAAACATGATTAAGGTATCTTACAAATTTTTTCTTCTCTAATGAAGTTGTTAACCATTAATTATTTAATTATCTAACTATTAATGGTATCTATATAGTAAAGAACGAGAACTTAAATCTTTTAAAAGTGATTAACAAAAGAAATAGTTCACTTATTGTCTTTCCCGTTTTATAGAGAAAGAGTAAGGTTTCTTTCAAAGTTTAATTAAAATTAAACTCTAAATTATAAAAAATTACTCTAATTATAATTGTAATATTATATTAATAAAATCAAATATCCCATCTTTAATGCTAAAATTTTTTTAAACTTTACAATTAAATTTAACTTAATTTAAATTATTTTTCTCTTTTTAATTGCTTTATACGTGTGACCCATTAAGTCCCCAATATGTTAGCAATAGTTATAAATTATAACTATAATTCATAATTAGAATTAACTAAATTAAAACTCTTATTTATTTATTTTTAATTCTTTAATTAAAGAATTTATAATCATAGATTAAAATTAAAGTCTAGCAACATATCATAACCACCTAAATATTATAAATATCAAAGTGGTTTGAGTTAATCTATCGATATATGGTTGTAATCATAATTTAATCATTTCATCATCTAAACTTTCAATTGGACATTGATTATGAGATTAATGTGTATTCTATTTAAATCTAATTATTTTCATTCTTACAAATTAATAATTAATTTATAAATAATATTTGAGAACAACCTTAACAAATTTCAAGTCACTCTGACAAAAAAATTTCAAAACACTACTAATTAAGAATAGTATAGCATTCTCTTTAATTACTTGGGGATTGACAATCTTAAAGTGCCAAGCTTGGGCACTAGATTGAACATTCCTAAAAGGTTGGGAACTTTAGAATTACTTATCCCATACTTTAAAGTAGCGAATCTTTTATTAACTTACTCTATTAACTTCATAGAGTTTATAGTATATCCAAATATTATCAGTTGAGTTACTCTCAATAAAATAGATCGTAAGTAGCACCAAAATACAATAATTCTCATATGTGATACTTTGGTAATCTCTAGTTTAAGGATCAATTATACAACTATCATAATTAGGACATATGTAGACACAAAAGTAATATTCTATTTAGAATCCTAACAATCAGACTACTTTAATGAACTTATTCTCTAATAAACATCCACATTTTTATTTAAGTATTTTCATATCTTAATTTATAAAATCAATTAAGTTTTTATAAAAAAGAAACAAAATGTGTATTATTTTTATGTTCTTTCAATATATCATATTGATAAAACTATAAAGAATTTAAAAACAATACCTAATTGCAGTTTAAATACTATAAATGTCATTTCATCATAATTTTAATTTTATAATAATTATTATAGCAATTTTATTTTTGATATTAAGAAATTATAATAAATAAAAACATTAAAAATAACTTATAAATTAACAAATTCCGTTCAACATCAATCAAAAGTATTATCTAAAAGATCATAATAGAAAATTTACTTATTAAAATTTAATTGAAAGTTTATTGTGCAATCAGCATAATGCTACTACTCGGACATCATCTAAGTAGCTATCATAGCCATCTTAAAATTCCATTACTCGACTACTTAAAGTGTACTTAGAACTACAATTTTGGAATTTAAGATACAAATATTATTAACCTTTTATAGTGATGGGACAGGTTCAATTAATTACTTAAAGACATACCTAACTGTGTTGCAATATTAATTCAAGAGCTTTTTGTTAAAATCCAAAAATATCAATATCTTTGGAGATGTTGAATACATGAATATCACTTAAAATAACTCATCAAATGATTTAGTTATAATACTTATTTATTAGTATGAAGAAGTATGAGATTCTTATTTTTTGTGATGATAAAAAATTAATGTATTTTAATAGTCCAAGATGGAATGAAACTTGTGATCTCTTTATAAGGAAATTAATAACTATAGAAATAAAAATATAAATTTGTCATCTTGTAGGGAGTGATTTAGAGGCTTATAATCAATGCCTATCCTCTTCTTTCCTCTTATCTTTTCTGTCCTTTTCTCAATAAGGAAGGGCAGCAAAGTAGTTTTGTTTGGCTGAGAAAGAGGTGGAGATAATAAAACAAACTTAATCGAGCAAGCGAGGCTATCTCGTCAACAGTAGTAGGTGTGCTTGCAATAGAAGGAAGGATCTTTTTTATTCTTGTAGTGGTAGGCAGATTACTCATAGAGAGAAAGAGGAATATTTCTAGTAAATTTCTTTAGGATTAAAAATGTGAAATTTTCATGAGGTTGAAAAATTTTTTAAAAAGTTATCTAATTTTTAAAATTATCAAAAAAGTTTTCTTATATTTTAAATTTTTGGAAAATTACGTTTTAAACTTAGTAAAAATAACAAAAAAAACGTATATGACACAAATATCACACATTAACTAATTAAATACTATTTACATGATGATTTAACTCATTTTTAGAACTTAAACCAAACTAATTTAATTTAATTTAAACTAATAATTTATTATAATTATATTAAATTATTAAATTAATTAATTTTTAATATGTAATTAATAAATATCTGAATTAATAATCTTATATTTCTATTACTCGTAAGAGTTGCTTGTTAAGTGATTATGATATTTTTAGAATTCAGTTATATCAGTACTGTATTTAAAGGTAATATTTTGTTAACTAAAGCATGAGGTACTTTTACATGATAAAAACTTGTCTTAATTTCATCTCTCTGTCTCGTTACAGAGAAAAGCTTGTGAGAATTCTTATTTTCATCACGGAGAACACCATCACCTTGTGACATGTAGTTTGAAATGGAGAAATGATCTCTGGGACCGACGTGGATCCCAAACTCATGTTCAGTCCCAGTCTGCATCTTGTCAAATCATATTTAGCCAGTAGCCACAAGGATTATTGTGGTTGGAGTAAATTTAACCCTAGCAAGGCAAAAATTGAAAAACAAGAAGCCATAAACGGAAAGTGAGAGATGAGAGGCTCTTGCCATGTAGAGATCGAATAAGCACGACCTCTACGGCACCACTCTTCACCCACCGTCTGGGAAAGGTGTGGAGTCCCTGTCCAGTTTTATCCGCAGGGTAGCCCAAAATTGTGTCTTCAAGTAATAATTGCTTCGTTCCAAGACAAAAAGTTCACAGACGACATCTCCATCGCACCAAAACGCCTTGTTAGGACCACATATATAGCACCAGAAGTGGTACAGCGAAATAAGAATTCATCTCTGGTCCCAAGTTTTACATAATTCCCTCATTGTATTAGTCTTTTTCTTTAAAATACTATTGGGATAGGTGGGACGAGGAAATTCGAGAGATATATCACAATGGCTCTGGACCATGTCAACAACTTTTTTGAATGAACACGTAGGTAGGTTGATTTTTTAATTTTAAAAAAACGTGGGGTATTTTATATATCCGACAAATACATACAAATCTGACGTCCATATGTTGATTAACATCTTCTTTCGTATGCAGACGATTGGAATAAATTTCGATAAAGATGTTTTATACCTTTCTGCCCTACTTTATTTATATATGCTTAGTTAACATAATTGTATATACATAACATATTAATTATTCCACGATTAGTAAAATTGCTCCTTTATAATTATAGGGTCATATATTCAAGTCATAGAAACAATCTCTTTGTAAAAATACAAAAAAAAGGTTGCGTACATTAAGACTCTTCCCAAACTTCGCAAAATGGAGAGCCTTATGTACTAATTACGTTAACTATTAATTATTCCACATATGTTTAAAATACTATGGTACTACTACGTAATACAGTTTGTAGTTAGCTTATATATTATATTAAATGTTATTCAATTGTTGTTAAACAATGATTATTGTATCAATATTCCGTATTATAAGTGGTCTATAGGAAACAATCTCTCTATTATATGAGAATAAATTTGCGTACTATCGAAACTTCTTACATCTCGCAACTTTTGGACGTTTCAGGTCAAGATATTTTGCTCTTGTGCTTTGTAGATTTTTTTTTGGATTTTTGATATTACGTACAATGAGACAAGTTAAAATAATGGAATATATTCTCAAGTTTAATTCAATTTTTAATTGATTTTTTTTTTTACGAACAAGTTCAAACTATTGATGCATCCAACACATAACATTTATTAACTGTTGAGGTGAGATTCAAAATTATCTAAATATTGACTTCCATATATATATATTGCTAAATTTGAACTTTATTATGCCTCTTACATGAAACTCATGGGACTTTGGGAGTGTGAATAAATCTTAAATCCGTAATTGTTAAGAGACTTATAAATTTTTGGGAGTGTGAATAAGTCACGTAAACAGTCTTTTTTGTAAAAATATAAAAGGAAGGTTGCGTATATCAATGACCCTCTATAGACTTTCGCAAAGCGGAGAGCTTTATCATGCACTAAGTACGTTAACTATTAATTATTCCACACATGTTAAAAATACTATATATGGTATTATTGTGTAATACAGTTTATAGTTAGCTTATATATTATATTAACTGTTATTCAATTGTTTTTAAACAATGATTATTGTATCAATATTCCTCATTACATGTGGGTCTATAAGAAACAGTCTCTCTATTACGTAAGGATAAGGCTGTGTACTATCAGACCTCTTTAGATCTCGCGACTAAGTGAGATTTCAACTAGATGTTGATGATGATGATGACTGTATCAATATTGTGTTATTTGAGCGGAACCAAGATTAATTTTGTTGTTACTATAATCTAATATATTGTTTGTTTTAAATATTTTCTGAAAACTAAATTGTATTAACTAAATGTGATTTCATAACTTAGCTTCATCATTTTCTAACGTTTGGACGTTTCAGGCAAGATATTTTGCTCTCGTGTTTTGTAGATTTTTTTTTGGATTCTTGATATTTCGTACAATGTGACAAGTTAAAATAATGGAATATATTCCCAAGTTTAATTCATATTTTAATTGAATTTTTTTTTTAAGAACAAGTTCAAATTATTGATGCATCCAACACAAAACATTTATTTACTGTTGGGGTTAGATTCATGGGACTTTGAACTTTACTATGTCTCTCACATGAAACTCATGGGACTTTGGGAGTGTGAATAAATCTTAAATCCGTAATTGTTAAGAGACTTGGACCACTAACTTCAAAGGTGGGTTCCTAACGTTCGATAGAGTTTGGGCAAGATAAAAGAAGAGCTCCTATTTTGCATCTTTTTTTAATGAGGGTTAAGAGTAGATCTTCTGAAAAAACAAAAAAAAAAGACAAAATATGGTTAAAAACATGCCCTGTTTTGTGTCTTTTTTCTTTTATAAAGATAAAAAATGACCTTATTTATTCTTCATGTGAGTGAATCTTAGGCAAGTGACCTGTTTGCCCTTGTTGAGCCTGCTTCAACCCCTCTTCACTTTACCAGTCCAAGGATAAATTTCCTTTAAGATTCCTCCTAATGGAGAAGTACAATAACATAAGCTTCAACCAAAGACCTAATAAGTGGTAGAATTGGTGGGATTGATATCTTCGTTATTTTAGAATGATAGATGAATAAAGAATTGTGATTTTTTCAAAGAGGATTGAGGTGTGAGAACTTTGCATGACTCTTAGGACTTTGATCAATGCTAGATTATTTTTTTCTTTCTCTTTTTTTTTCTAATTAGGATAAGAGCCCTTCTGAAAAAGAACTTAATTTTTGGCATCTCCAACCCACCTCTATAATGGAGAAGAAACACTATTTTAGAGGAAAAAATCATTCCAATCCAACAACATTTTCTCCTCCATTTTGGAAGAATGCTACAGTGTTCCTCCAAATTTGGAGGGGCACTGTAGCAGCCTCCATTACTGTTCATTTTTTTTTCATTTTTCTTTTTTTGGTCTTTCTTTTTCCTTTCTTTTTTCATTAATTCAATCTTTTTTAATTTTTTCATTCTTTATTTTGTAATTTAAACAATATTTCAATATTTTCATTATATATTTATTTAAATAATTATAACTTTATAATAATTTTAAGGATTAATTTCATATTTATAAATTTTTTCATTATATATTTATAACTTTATAATTATTTACTTATGAATAAAAATATAACAATAATAATATTGTGAATAAAAATATACACAAAAAAGAAAAGTTGGGTTAATTTTATAAATTAATTTTAATAATCATTAATGAAAGGTATAAAAAAATATGCTGAGAATATTTCTTTTTGGTGTGAAAAATAGAGTTGTGGATTAGAGTGAAAAACACTGTAGTATCTTTAAAATAGAGAAAATTTTACAATTTTTTCTATTTTAGAGGAATGGATTGGAGATGACCTTAGAACAAGAAAGCTAACTCTAAACTAGCATAAGATTAAAAAAGAAAAAGGAAAAGAGGGTAACTCCATCCTGAAAAGAATTCAAATATCTTCCCATAAAACTAAATTGAGTTATTCTTCGTATTCATAAGGAGCTAGGTTGTTGGTTCTAACTACAGATTTGATTTTATTCAGTTAAGATTGAATACGCTGTGAAGAAAACGAACTTCAAATCCCTCAAGATCACACAGTCTCACATAAGCTAAAGGTTGGAACAAGCAAATTGTTAACACTTGAAATAATCATTCTGCTACTTATTTTATTGGACTCTAAAGATCAATAAGCTGAGAAAGGATGGAAGATAACGTATGAGCTCTGATATATGGATATAGATTGTTTCCAAAATCCAAGACCTGAAAGTTTCACATTCCTAGATAGCAAGCAAACCGTTTAGTCCATCCCAGACCTATGGCCTCAATCCCAATGAACGTCAGAATCAACACCCAAAGCCATCTTCTTGGGTTCTGGAATATTAGAATTTATAACCACGATAGAATGAAGCCCATGTTACACGGAACCATCCCTATATAAGTCCACCATCTGTAACCCACTACTCATCAGCCATAGCACAGTACATCACAACCTACAAATTTAAGGACCCAACAGCTTGTACGTTTTCCTTCAGTACAAAAAACATGAAGAGTCTTTTCTGCTCTATACTCTTTTTCCTATGTTTTCTGTTCTGCTTAGCCACAATTGGCCAGACGGCGGCCCCATGCAGCATGGTGGACGCCAAAGCAGCTGCCTGTGTGATGTTTGCCACAGGCAAAGCTCCGAAACCCACTACTCAATGCTGCAGCGGCCTGCAACAGTTGGCTCAAACTGTGAAAACAGTTGATGACAAGAAAGCTATCTGCAGGTGTTTGAAGGCAGGAGGCAAGTCTCTTGGTGTTAAAGACGAGTTCCTGAGGAAGATTCCTTCAGCATGCAACATCAAAGTTGGCTTCCCTGTCTCTTTGAGCACTAATTGCGAATCGTGAGTATATCTATATGTATATAAACACTAGAATCATGATTAACGATTCCTCGGAAATTTAGTATGTACTTTTCTAAAGGTTTGAGCTGCTCGCTTTAGTCTGATTCTTTTGTTCCAATTTGCAGGATTCATTAAAACAGATACGGATAGTATCGGAGAAAATAAAGACTTTCGCAGGTGGCATATTAGACTTAGGACAGTTTCTGAATAAAACAGTCGACAACAATGCAGCATCTTGTCATTGTTCGACCCTTGGTATTTTCATTAATAAACTTGGCATATATTATCGGAAACTTGACTTCAAGTTGATGTAATGAGTTCAATCATCCGTTCAGTTTTTCTTAAATGACACCATTCAATGATTTCTCCTCGTTTTTTCACTCCAAGCTTTTCTTGATTGAAGTGATCAAAAAGATCAATGAAAGTAAATCAGGACATATTCACTAACATAGTTCATTACGTATGCATGATTAATAATACCAATTACCCCCTAAGTTCTACATAACATCCTAAATTCTACATAGTAAATATTCTGTAGAGTTGTTTATAAGTCAACCATTTCTTTAAAATCCGAAAGATACAAGACAAAAGTTAGGTGCAGATTCACCCAAATACTTGGGTTGACCCACGACTTGATCTGTTATAAGTGATTAATGTGTTATTTACTTCCTTTCTTTTTCATCATTATCATTATCATCATCATTACTCAGTCTGAAATCCCGCAATAAAACTAGGGAGGTCTGATAGTACGCAGCCTTACCCCTACATAGTAAAGAGACTGTTTCCGGTTAAATTTTATGTGCAGATCCATACATAAATTAGGCACTATAAGTGGAGATTCACACATAAATTAGGCACAGATGGTACAAATCATAAGCTGAAGTATTAGCTTATTTTACGTAGGAGTATAGTATGTGTCTCCTCTTAAAAATATTATACTAACAATAGAATAAAAATGACAGCAAACACTTACAAAGATGAAGAGAACAATGACACCTAAACTAGAAATAGAAGAAAATAAAATAGCCACACTAACTCCATAAGATAAGCACACACCAAATACAAAAACAACTACAAGAAAGGTGAATATACCCACATTCACCAACCACACCATCACTATGTTGTGGTCAGGTAGGAAGAAGAAATTTGTCTTTCAAACTCATACACGGCTAAACACAAAGAAGAGAGAAGAATGGTGAATATAACTAATCATACCACTCACAAATACCTAAATTGTGAAGAGTCAAATGGTCTTCATCAAAAGTTATTGAAAAACCGTAGGGATAGTAATTTCGCAAACTTTCTGATTTTATCGTGGACGTCCCTAGCACAAATAAAACTGAAAATCAATCAAAAGAAAAATAACAGATGACACCAGAAATTTGGTAACGCAGTTAGGCACTCCTTGCCTACGTCTGCGGGGCCCTCACCCAGATTAATAACTTTCACCGAAGTATAATAGATTTACCCAAGGCTTTACTGAGCCGACACCACTCAACCCTTGACACTATCTCTTAACTTCACTTCCCGTGAAAGAATTTCACACCCAATAACACGATCGACTCTTGTTAACTTCGACAGAGGATTTTTCTAAACAATCTTATAATTAAAGAACACTAAATAAATGACTCAAGTGATTAAATAAAATTTAACATAAATAAAAACACTTGAGAAAGAGACAAAGAACAACTTCCCAAATTTTTTTGCACTCTACTATCGCAAGATTGATTCACGCAAGAGCCAAAAGCCAATCACGACTACACCAACAAAACAATCAACAACACTCTAATAGCCAATTCACCGACGTAGGCACATCCAGCAAGATAATCTCATCATTAACAAAGCTTCAGTTGAAGAGCCACTCACACATATGTAAAACCTTGAGATAGATGCAGCACGTTGACTTTTATTTACGCACACTGCACTACACACGCACCCCACATAATTGCTGCTGGTTGCCCTGGTAAAGTCGCCTACGTATATTGCTCTTCAAAAAGTCGTTTTTTTCTTTAAAAAACCAGCAGCTGCCTTTTATCTCTATATTCTTTAAAAAGCCACCTCCGTACTACCTATTTGCAAAAGACACGTCTCTTTATTCTCCAAAAAAAACTAAAACCCTCCTTTTTTGTGTTTTTTAAAGCCGCCCTCGTACACCACATAAAAGACGTCTTCTTCTTCTTAAAAACGAAACCCTTAATTCTCAATAATAAAAAATCATAATGCCCTTCAGCTACTTCATGCGTAAGTCCCACAACTCTTCACAAAATCAACTTCTATACAAGATAAAATTCTGATAACTTGCATTTTGTGCATGTTAATTGTTTGTGTTTTGTGTTCTTTTGGTAGGCATTTGTGATATTTTGCTTGT
>JANQAP020000194.1:2270977-2292657 GCA_026874005.2 Erythroxylum coriaceum
TCATTAATCAAAATTTTTATTTAATTATTTATATCTAATTAAATATATATTATAAATATCTAATTAATAAAATTTTCCGACGATTATAATTTAAATATAATGGAAATATATATTTTTAAAAAAATTTAATCAAAAATTTTACCGACGAAAACATTCATAATTTTCGTCGGTAAATGTCTATACACTATACCGACGGACAATACGATCCGTCGGTAATGAGTAAGCTTATTTACCGACGAAAATAACGTTACCATTGGTAACTTTACTGACGGTATTAAAAATATTCCGATGCTAAATTTACATATGGTTTAGCAACTTACCGTCGGTAAAATTAGCGTTGAAAAATTAACTTTCCGTCGCTAAGTTTATCGATGGAAAAGGAGTGACGGTCGGTAACTTTTCAGTTGAAATTACCAACGATCATTTTATTCCGTCGGTAAACTTAGCGACGGAAAGTTAATTTTCCGTCGGTAAGATTAGCTACGGCCGAATCTTCGACGTTTTTGTCTGTCGGTATATTCCGTCGGTAATGTTTAATACCGACGGAATATTTGTCATTTCCGTCGGTATTTTCCGTCGCTAACTCACTATTTTCTTGTAGTGTGAGAAGTTTCACCTTTTAAACTCTAGGCCAATATCTTCTGAAAATACTGATATTTGAATTTTTTTGCTCCATCCATTGATCTAGTCTTATTGAAGTGATTCGAAACTTCACTTTTCAATTGACTTTGAGTTGGACTTTTATCTTCACATGGTACGAGATTAGAAGTTTACATTTTTTTCTCTTGCATTGGATTACAACTCCCCACTGAAGGAATATACTCATCCATCTAAAACAATTAACATATAAATGTATATGTTATTCATAATCATAATTGAATATATATGTTATTCATTATCATAATCAATTATCAGTGACTTACACGGTCATGTATAATATACATATTATTCATAATCATAATTGACTAACATAATCATAATTGAATATATATGTTATTCATAATCATAATCAGTTATAAGTGAATTTGTTGTTGTAAGATATTGCAATCAGTTCATTGTTTCCTCTCATAAGGTTAGGAGTCAAATATGTTTGACCTCCTAATACTACCTTTTTTCTATTACACGAATCTACATGCCTCTTTATATGAGAAGTTTCTCCTTTTGAACTCTCAGCCACTATGTTCTGAAAATACTTACATTCGATTTTTTCTAGTCCGTCCATCAATCTAATCTTATTGAAGTGATTCAAAACTTCACAAGCATGTATGTGATCGTGTAAGCTGGCTATTTTTGTAGACTTACACGATCACATACACAACATATAGGCATGTATACATTTTTGTGTGTATGTGATCGTGCAAGTGACTTATAAGATCACGGCCATATACACAGGAGTATATGTGATCGATAAGTTAGCAAAAATATCAAATGAAGTGTATGTGACCGTGTAAGTCATTGTGAGTTTCATGGACTTACATGGTCATATACATGCCCATATATGTGACCGTATAGGTCTAAAAAATTCACAATCGTGTATGTGATCGTGTAAATTTGTGAAACTCATAATGACTTACACAGTCATATACATTCTCGTGTAAGTAACCATGTAAGTTTACAAATATACCTCGTCAACAACAACAATCTAAAAAATTCTAGTATTTCACAAATTCAATCTTTAATGAAAATTAGAATACGATGAAAGAACTTTACCTTAGTGGGTAGGTAGCAAAGATAAACCAAAAAATACCGACGACGGGGTGACGAGGAAGCGAAGCATTAGGGCAGCGATGCAAATGGGAGATTGGAAGGACGATGAGGAGAAGGTACGGTCGCAGCTGGAGGGCAAAGGGTGACAGTGGCAAGTGGCAGTGAGGGTCAATGGCGACGGTGAGGGGGGAGAGAGAGAGAGAGAGAATAGAGAGATAACTGTGGTGGTTGATGTGAAGGGGAAGAAAATTAGAAAATAAATGAACCTAGTGTAAAGTGATGTTAGAAAAGAAATGAACTTATTGTAAAACAACATCGTTTTACATTAAAGCAAAATCACGTTGTTTTACTTCATCTAAAAAACAATGTTCATGGCTAAAACAACGTTGTTTTGTTTAGAGGCAAAACAACATCGTTTTGTTATATGGGTTTATCAAGTCTTGAATCGGTCTCGAGTTTGGTGGTTTGAGCCCAGTCCAAGGCCTTATAAACTTATAGTCACCGGTTCAAGTCCGAGGCTAACCCAAGGCCCTATAAACATACAGTCAGTAGACTTGAGGTCTGGTCAACCCTTGCCAACCCTAAAGTTTCTTCCTTATGTAATAAGTAGTTGATCTTATAGATTAAAGTACGAAGATACTTTAAAAAATGTGTGAGCGATTTTTAGAGAATAAGTTCACTAAATTGACCCTATATGAGAATTCCTTTTAGAGCATTAATTGTATATTTGTAAAAAGTCTCATTGTGATGATTGTATAAGTGATATTTTGACTTAAGATCTCCAAGGTATACAACAAGAAATTATTATTTTCTGATACTTTTTATGGCCCATCCTTGTCAAGAGTAGCTTAAATGGTAGTCATTAGATATATAGCATAAAGGATATGGAGGTAGTTGCATATCAATATAAGGTTCATCACCCTAAAGTGATTAGGGAGACTACTATATTATTCTCGATTAGTATTAATTTAGAAAATCCTCGATCAAAATAGAATGACACTTTGAAAATAGTTTTCAAATGTCATTAATAAAACCAATTATAATAGTATAGAACTAATATGATTAGATTCAAATATGATTTACATTAACTTTATGCTCTATGATAGAAGGATTGAATTATATGAAAAATTTTTATAGTATTCCTATATTTTGGTAATCATGATGTATTGTTAAACGTAATCTATAGATATAAATTATTTAATTAAATATAATTCAAAGGAGTTTAATTTATCTATTAATAAATATGATTTAAGATTATAATTTATATCCATAGCCAACACATCTAGAAATGTAATGGGTTACGCACAAAAAACAAGTGAAGAGAGAAAGATATATTAATCAAATTAGATTTGATTGTAAAGTTTGGGAAACTTTAGGATTAAATATAAAATATTTAATAAATAAAGAACAATAAGAGAAATTAAATCTTACTTGGGCTCAATTGATTTTTGTTTAGAATTAATTGTAATTTTATTTAAAGTTTAATTAAAATTAGAATTTTATTTCAATTAAATTATTAAAAAGTTATAATTCTATTATAAATAAGCTTAGGCTCTAAATGAACCGATACTTCTTGCTTGAACTTCTGTTCAACACTTGTAAAATTTTCTCAACACGCTTATGTAGATATCGTTAGAGGCCTAGCATGTGTACGTCTACAATAGTTACAATAAACCAATTTCAAAAGTGGTTCAGGAGAAACGATAAGAAAATTATTAAGTTATATAATAAAATATATTTTATGTTTATGTTTATGTTTATTATGTTTGTATATTAATCAATTCTCCTACTTAAGAGTGGCCTTGCAGAGTTGAGGACCATCTTTATAACAGTACTGCAATAACAATAAGAAAAAGGATTTTTTGTGTGAAAATAATAGGAAAAGGATTTGGTAGGAGAAGTTAGGGAACTCAACACAACTCACTCTGGAGCTTCGATTTAGGGTTTGAAACGTCTTAGTGGACTGGACTGGAAGGTGACCTGGGCTTTTGGGTTTGCTTACATTTCCAGAGAAAGGATAAATACATATCGTACGTGACAGTGAAGCGCAAGAGCACATGCACAGATCGGGGATGAATATTGGGGCTCAACTGGCACTTTGAATAGTTAGGCAGTCAAATGGTCTTTGGCTTTTCTTGTTATCTGAGAAAGATAGAGGAAGCCATGAATCATCTTCTAAATTTGTAACGTATATATGAATTGGTCACTGATCATGGGATTTCCCAACTCTTCAATTAATTTTCTGCTCTTAGAGTTTAAGGTAAACTCTAACTTACAACATAGTGTTATAAATCATTTGAATATAATGATCTCTTCTAAGGGAAGTTTGCTCTTATTAATTTCGTTCATCACTACTAATTAATACCTTAATACTTTTGCCATCAGTCCAAGATCCTTGCTTTACTTCATCCCCTTCATCTTATCATTCTCGTCAGTTACTTAAAACTTTATCAAACCGTTGACTGAATTATTATAAGTTGACTGCGTAAGTGGGTCTGTTCTTAACCATAAAGATGACTAATGACCAACTGCTTCAAAAGCCAAAGCCATTTACCTTTCAAAGCTTTCATGTCGTTAGTGCCCAATTTAAAATTACCAACTCTTGATTAGATTAGATGCCACAATCCATGATAACAAAACCTTTCTCTAACGATCATGTCTGAAACAAACAGGCAATTGATACTTTTGCTGGTTTGGTTTTGCTTCTTAAGTTTCTGTTTCCGTTCTAACTTTTTTTTTTTCATTTGTAACTTTTGATTGCGAATTTTTTCAGTTTCATAGAACTTGTGAAAATTATTAAATATAGTTTTATTTTGTAATATTGTTTTATTATTACATTTTTAAAATTATTTAAAATAAAATTTAAATAATAAACCAATTTTAGAATTAGTTGCTTAATTTATAATATATAGATTTCAATTAATTAATGTTATAATTACTTATGAAGACAAGATAAATTTATTATTTATATCCAATTTACATAAAATTAATCGATTTTTACTAAAATAATTGTCATTTATTAATAAATTTTATATATTTTATTTAGCAATTAATATAGATGAACATTAATTTGATAGAAATTTAATAAAATAAATATCTTCTTTAATATGACAAAATTCTTTTAAATTATTTAAAGAATAAAAGAATCTTTAAAATGAATAAAACAATGAAAGAGATTTCTATGTTTTATCCATATTTATAAGTTCACAAAAGAAGGCAACATGAGGAACATATAAAGGGATGGATGTGATTGGATTACTACGGTTTTTTTAGCTTGAATTGCACTTAAAGTGGGATTTGCATTTGGGATTGGGAATCTCTAAATGATCCCCTAATTAAAGGGCTAAAAGGTTTGAAGTTGTTCTCATTGGAGGTAAAGTTACCACATGGGATATGCACCACGTGCCACACTATCCAAGACCTCAGTAAGTCAAGAAAACACTTAATTTAACCACATGCATTGATGATAGTTTAGCAGTTACCAATGTGTAGTGTAGAATCGATTCCAGTATCTTAAGGTAACCTCATAATTTGGAATGATCAAATTATGATAATCTCATAATTGAAGAAGCCGTTAAAGTTGTGGAATTTATAGAAATACCATACACACACACACATATATATATAGATTCACAAACCTCTTTTCTCACACATTTTGTCGGAATTTTTCATTTGAATCGTGCTCTGTGATATGCTCTTGGACCGTCAAACTAAAAGTTTCCTTCTTCCAACTCAAGATGATAGGGACTACTACAAAGTCATTATTAATTTCGCCCGCAAACCATTCCACTGTAGAAGAGTCAAGCTTTATGTCGTCTAATCAGTTACTTTTACCTGAATTTTACTGTGTGCATTTTACTTGGGATCCAAGTCCATCAACAGTCCAATTTCGGCCACAGCAACACTCGGCCATTTCTACTATTGGTCACTTTTGTGAAGCTCCGAAACTTGAGGGCATGTGCTGAATCCCACTGCAGCCATGCTTTCAAACCTAGAAGCCAAGTCGCATTGCCTTAATTCCTTTTTAAATTGGTTCACAACTGCAATTTTGATTATTATCTTGACATTTATTAGTGCCAGTCATGTTTGTAATTATATCCTCCATTAGTTCTAATTACTGCAATAACTAATAAATAGTATCACCGATAACCCACTACTTAAAAACACTGGTTTTAATATTGGAAGCTTGGTAATATGTTAATTCCACTTATAGCATGAAGAGAAAAATTAACTCCATGCACGACCAGTGCTTACTTATACTACTGGTCATCAGCATATATAGTAAGAAATCAACTGGATGTAATTTACACCGGGGTCTTACTTATAAAATCATAGGAAGGTCAGTGAGTATGCAAAAACTTCTGAATTGCAGCCCTCTAGTCACTTTCCAATACGCATAGAGATCAGTAGTTGAGAATTGAAACCCTATCTAATTAAGTGGGTCAAAGTGGGACACTAGCTACTTGCATGCGCCAGGGCTATCAAGCTAAGCTTCATTTGATTATGTTTGGCACTAGGGACAAAAAGGAGGGAGGTCCTCATTTAGGAACAATATTCGGATTCTTTTGGACAATGAATGCAATAAACGAATTTGACTACATCTAATTGATTAAACAATTCTGCTTAGAACGAGGGCAATCAACAAAAAAAGAAAAAAGAAAAGAGGCTACAGGTGGGATCCAATCCTAGCCGTCCTTATGGACAGATGGCCACAGGCAAAGCGACTGGTGAAGTTGGCCGGTAGACGGCTGACGATGAAGGGTGTTAGATGTCTCCCTGACGTGCATATATATGTAACAAATGGCCGAGAATAAAATTAATTAAGGCATTCCAATTCTTCATATATAATTAAATCACCAGACACAGGCAATCGTCAGCGTTGGAGCAGGACAGAGCCAAAGAGCTAAGGTTGGCATGTTAACGAGTCATGATTCGGCTGTCATATTTTAATGTGGCAGTGATTAAAATACGAGGGAGTCTCACATGGCGGATTCTCGGTGCCTCTCCGTGTATAATACTCCGAGAATCCCAGTTCTATTTTGTTTTCTTGTTTTTGTAGGGGGAGGAGATAAGATACAAACAATGATCGAGGGAACATAAGACATTAATTGTCTGCCAATTTTGCATATATATTCACTTTAACTATAATTGTTGAGCATATAGAAACACTTCGGTTGGATTATTTGATCCATACTTATACCTATTACGCACTCACACACAATGTCATGAATGGGTTTATATAGTAAATTGCATTTAAGCCTACATTATATCAATACCAATAGGTGAGATGGGATTCTACTACGTGCCATATACAAATTGGGTATTCAATTGGAAACAGGGAGGGGAGGGGATGGGAGGAGTTTGTTTGATTGAAATGTTATTTTCCGAGAAATGCGGCTACTTGCCGCATCTTTACTTTCCCATCACTTGTTTTCTCGGGAAAATATCTTTTTAGGCCAAAGTCATTTCTAGGCCATATTTTCCCCAACTTCTTACATAAAAGAAGAGAGAGAAATAGACCAAACTCATAGACAAGACACATAATTATCTTAATTATAAAACATTAAACAGTTGCCTAAACCTCTACATTATTACTTTATTCTCACTTCGATTTTTCGTTTTCCTCTCTCTTTTGTTAGTGTGCTGCGTGTACAAGTAGAGAAGCTGTTTTGTATGAAAAGTCAGCGACTCTCCACCATTCTTTTCTTTCTCCTTGATGACCTTCTTTTGTTTTGTCTTGGTAAGAAGTGAGCAAAAACACCACCACAACACCCTCTTAACATTCAAACTTCAGGGAGAAAATAGCGTGTTTTTTTACCCTAAAAATCAATAGATCAAAGCTAAAATCTATTTTGCATGCCATCTTTACGTTGCTGAGAAACAGACACCAAACTAGACTTAATCCAGAGTTTTAAAATGATTCTGTCTTCTTCTTCTTCTTCAATATCTTACTAGCGTTTTGTGTCAGTAGCATCAGCAAGTTCTTTGACCTAGGGATGAAGAACCATCAAGGTGACTTGACTGACATAATTCGAGGTAGTGGGGGAGCTCTGGCACAACCTGATCTTCCTGTTTCCAGCTGGGACTTTGTGTCCGATCATGTCAATTTTCTACCAACAACCAACGAAGGCGGATACAGAGAGGATGTTTTCGGCGACCCTTTTTGCGAAATGAGAGATCCGCTTCTTCACGAGCTTAACGAGGCCAGCTCAAGCTATTTTGGGAGCCCAAATTCGACAGATATGCTTAGTACTAGTGTCGATGGCACCAGAGGTAGTTTTTGTGGTGCAAGCAGTGGTAATATTCTTGCTCACAAGGTTTTTGATGAGGAGACGAATAATAATCCCTGCAACATATTCTCAAGGATTCAGATCTCTCCCAGTACTCAAACTAAGCTGCCTGTTTCTCCCTGCGATTCTTCGGCTATGACCAATGTTTCTTCGCCGAGGGGTTTCAAGCCGTCTGCTGTGATTTCAACCGACATGATTGATGGTAACAGCTCAAAAAGTTGCTTGATGGAGGAAAGCGGGCAAGTGCAGATCTCATCTCCACAAAATCTGGGAATCAAGAGAAGGTATTGGATGTTAATTATTAATTTAGTTTCATCTCACTTGCTTCCATGACTTTAATATGCTTTGGCTTTGATTTTAATGCAACTTCCTTTTATGTATTTTTTTTCATTTTTATTACTTCATTAATGGAATAAACTGATCATCACAAGCATGTTGGACCAATTAATTTTTTTAGAAACTCAAATTGGTTACACAATCATGGTAACGAACATCTCATAATTAGGGTTTCCAGTTTGGTATTGACTTTGTAGCCTAAACTGCGTAATTACCATTCTTTATATTAAGATATTCGTTATATTAGGTTTTAACAAAGTACACGGCAAAGCATAAATCCTTTTTTTTTAATCGGTTTTAATCAACCTTGGAAAGATAGTCCAATTGGTGTCGTAATAGCATGCCCGGACTTAGCTTCATGTACTTATATGAAGCTACTTTTTTCCTTTCCTAATCCACCTGAATTCTGAATCTATAACAGTGTTTTAATAGGTATTTTTCACAACTTTCATCTTTTCTGAACAAAGCATGCCGAATTATTTGAGAT
Organism: Erythroxylum coriaceum; assembly: GCA_026874005.2. Lineage (NCBI taxonomy): Eukaryota > Viridiplantae > Streptophyta > Magnoliopsida > Malpighiales > Erythroxylaceae > Erythroxylum > Erythroxylum coriaceum. The sequence goes on from JANQAP020000194.1 coordinate 2,279,798, forward strand.
GTTTCTGCCTAAAAATGGCAATTGATTTGATGTCTGGGAGTAGCTCTAGGAAAGTATAAGTATACTTTAATCTATAGAACTATAAGAAATATTGTCCAGTGTCGATCATCGTGATCTTCTTCATTAGATTCATGCTGTTCTTCTTATTCTTGAATCAATCTTGAGTTGTTGAGAAGACAATTGGAAAGCTAAGTTCATTGCATCACAATAACTACAGGAAGAGCCAGGCAAAGAAGGTGGTTTGCATTCCAGCACCAGCAGCTGCAAATAGTAGGCCAAGTGGAGAAGTAGTTCCATCTGATCTGTGGGCATGGAGAAAGTACGGTCAGAAGCCAATCAAAGGTTCTCCTTATCCAAGGTGACTGAACATATATCGTCATTTGTAGACCATAAAGCTTCTTAAGACACTGATCAACCAAGAATGAACAATGGTTCATCTGCTTTTCCTGTAATAAGCATCAAGTGCATGTGTAATAATTGCCCATATCAGCACGGTGATGAATGATTGTATAATTGGTCAAAGCTTCCTTCCTTAGTAACTGAAACGAGAAACAAAACATCTCATTAGCTTACGTTTCACATTCTCTGACAAACATATTATTATAAACATCGAACAGGAAAGTCCCCTTTTTTTCTTGATTCTATTTTCATATAATTCTCTTCAACCCTAAAACTTTAGAATCTCAAACATTGCTTAATCTGGTATCGGATTGTTTAGCATTGCCAACCGTTCTTCTGTCAACATCTTGCAGGGGCTATTATAGATGCAGCAGTTCCAAGGGTTGTTCTGCAAGGAAACAAGTAGAGCGCAGCCGAACGGATCCTAACATGCTAGTAATAACTTACACGTCGGAGCACAACCATCCATGGCCAACTCAAAGGAGTGCACTTGCAGGCTCAACAAGAACACAGCCAACAAAGAGCAATAATAGTGCTAATTCAAAGACTACTTCACCGAGCTCTCAGAAACAGAAGACAGCCAACGCAAAGGAAGAACAAAAGGAGACAAGCAACGATACTTTGTCTCCTACCACAGTTGCAGGTACATCATCAACTACAAGTGCACCGATAAAAGAGGAGTTTGGGGACTCTCAGAAGCAAATGGGGATGGATGAGAATCCATTGGGTGAAGGGTTTCAGCACAGTTACAGGCCTACGCTGCATGAATCTAACCAGTCGGAAGATTTCTTTGCTGATTTGGGGGAGATATATACGAACCCTCTTGACCATTTGTTCACACAAGGATTCAGTAGAGATGCTGATCAGAAAGAGAGCATGACTTTGGACCCATTCAGTATGTTCGATTGGTCTGGATAAAACAACACTTCTTCATTTGGTGAAGCGAAAAGGGATACATAACAAGACCTTCAAGAAAGCAGTATCAATATTGTTTCCCCACTAAAATAGAGTACTGTCATGAGTTCACTATCACCAGTATTGCGTAGCGGTGCAATTTGATTCAAGCAGTATCAATGCTAAAACCTTTGTCTTTCTTGAAGATTTGATTTATATGTGGATAGAGATTTCTCCATCTATCTTCTCTGCGCCTTGTTATTAACGAGAACAGTGAGGGAGATTAGTGAAAAAAGGAAAAGAGAGAGTGAGTAAAAAGAAGAGTGGTGGTTGATTGGGTGCAGAAGCAACATGGTGTCCCACATTCCTTTAGGAATATTGGTGGATGGGACAGAAAGTTTAGGAACAGAAATTTCAACAGTGAAAACAAGTAATATCCATCAGACATGACAGGGAAGCACAGTGACTCGTGACATGAGGACGATCCATGCCACTTTAAAGACTGGACAGTACCTTTCTTGTTCATGTTTGTAGTGTGAAAATAAACATTCACCCTCCTCGTCCTCGGTCACTGCGGTGGGGATTCTCATTTGCATGCTTTGATGGGAAATAACTATCAAAAAAATCATTATATTCATTCCCGTATCTGTATAGTTTGGGGCAAGAAATGAAGTCGGAAATACTTAAGTAGAGAGACATGATACATGCTTTGAGTTCCTCACTTTTCTGTCAATTTGATATTTAAAAATAATGTGTTATTATCTTTGATTAAAAAATTTAACCAATCCAATTGGTTCGATCATAAAAACTTTAAATCGTCAAATTTTTCTATTTAATTTTTAACTTTTTAATTTGATTTACTTTAATAACTCTTGTTTATAAAAATCGATCAATTTATTAATTAATTGATCAATTTTAGTAAATTAATAAATTCTTATAAACTAGAATAAATAGATTAATTTCATTTAATAATCTTTTTTTTAATTAAACTTTAAATTTTTTGATAAGTAAGCAAATTCTCTTTTAATCATATTTCAAATTCTTTAATTTTATTTAATCTTTAGCTAATTTTATAACCGTCTAATATCGATTGAACTTTTTAAATCTTAAATATCTTGTTCTACCAGTTTAACTTCCGATTCAGTTTTTAAAACATTGGTTGCTATCTAATTGATTGCTATAATCTTATAGAATTTTATCTAATTATCAATGTTTTAAATTTTAAAAGATTCAACCGATATTAGACGGGCTAAAAATTGAATAAAATTAAAAAAATTGAAATATGATAAAATTGAATAAAATTAAAAAAATTGAAATATGATTGAAAGAGATTATCCTTAATTATCGAAGAATTTGAAGTTTAATTAAAAGTAGAGATTGTTACTTAAAAATTAATTTGTTTATTTTAGGTTATAAAAACTTATTAATTAATAAAAATTGAACAATTAATTAATAAATTGATAAATTTTTAACAACAAGAATTATTAAAGTACATCGAATTGAAAGATTGGAAACCAACTTGGAAAGTTAAACGGTTCAAAGTTTATACAGTTGAACCGACCGACTCAGTTGAGTTTTTTAATCACTGCTAGTTATCATAGAATAAATTTTGTATTTGGCACCTAATTATATTAGGATAATGACATATATGGCCTTTCTATTATATTGCATTTCTCAGTAAAGTTTTCAATTTTCCGTTTTCAATCCTTTTCCAATTAAGCTCTTTTCCTTAACCAAGACAACACAAGTATAAATATAACATGGCTAGCATAATGTTGACTTGCGAGTTGATACGAAAGTTAAATGGTAAGTCAGCATATCTTATTAGCACGTAATGGCACACATGTTATTGCCAGTTCACGATACCCCAGAGACGTGCAACGTCATTATCACGCTAACATGTGTCATCCAGGTAATTATCAAGCCAGTATCTAAAATTAACATCATATATATTTAAAATTAATTACACTAAACCTTTTATATAATTTGTAAAATTTTAAAATTATTAAAATTAATTACACTAAACCTTTTATATAATTTGTAATTTTTAAAAAATTTTATTTACTCATTATACTTTTGTTTATATATTATCAATAACTCTTGATGTTATTTTTCATTAAAAAACTTAACAGAGAACTTTTTTTTTTGAAACGGAGGAATCCACAATCGTTATTCTTTGGATGTGTACTGGGTAAATCTCCGGATTGACGCAATAGCCTATAAATCATGTCAATCGGATACTTTGCACTAGGCAAGTCCTGTACGACAGGCTCGATTAAGAAAATGTAAGTAGGGGAATTCAAATATAGGACTTTTTAACCCTATGCCCCCCATTATACCAACTCGACCATCTCCTAAGGCGCAAAAAATCGATACTGTCTAAAGTTGTCTAAGTTGTTTAGGTGTTACAAAGCACAAAACTTGTCTTAGTTGTTTCATTTAACACAGAACATGACAAGTTTTTGATATTAATGTACTAAAAGAGTTTTTCTTGTGAAATAACTCATGATTAAGTATATGTTTTTCTATTTTTTCCATGTTGCATTTATTTATAATATTTTATTCAATTTTATGAATTAACTCCACTTTGGGGAACTCGCATTATTGATCCATATAAAGTATAATGAAAGTGATTCCTATGCCATCACTTATCAATATTTATGAATTATTTTCTGAATATGGGCATCAGATTAAAAACATGATAATTAAAGTACGAATTGTCATTAATTTATGAAAACATGGACTATTGATGCAACCGAAGAAGCATATAGCTTGATGTAGCCAATTGCAGCTAATCTTTGTAGAGAACATAATTCAAATTGAAATTTCTACCATTGGAATATATCTCTAATGGCATTTCTTATCTCATTTTTGTTTTTTAGGCCTTAAAATATTTATTTAGTTTTTTTTGCCTTTCAAGTATATATTATAAGTATTAAATATGGGGTCATTAGGTATTGTTCTATAAAATTGTCTATAACCTTAGCTGTAAGAGTAAAATAACATATCAATGCATATTACAATTATGCTTCTTGAACAACAAAGAACTCTGGAAGAAGGTTCTTTGGATGTTTAAAATATGAGGTAAACTCTATATATTGTTCAATTAATTTTAGAAAAGAACATTGTTAATAAACTAATAACTACATTATTTATGACAGAGAAAATCATGTTGCATTTTTTTAGTAGTATAATGAAAAATTTACTACAAAAAGTGTAGATGTCGAAAATAACTTAAGAGAAGAGAACGTGTTAATGGTTTATAATGAACATATGGGAGATGATAGTAAACTTGATTAGGAATAAAGTTTGATGATTTTATGTTGGATTATGTTTGTGCTGTTATTGGAATTTAAATATACAATAACAACTCTTGTGTGTCTCCTTAGTATAGTATTTATATACATAAACATTTGGGTCTACTATCTCTTCAATGACTGCTAAAATTGCATGGCTACAAAGGTATCCTAGCCAATTCTAGTTTGTCATAAACACAATTCTTCCTTTTGAGGTTAACTATATGATGATCATTCATGTAGTATTCAACTTAAAATTTTCTACCTCTATAAAATATGCCAAATAATTCGTACCCTCCTTTTTATTCTTCTCCAATTTGATATATACATAGTATATAATCATCCCTTGCTTCTTTGGATGGAATCTTTTCATAATTGCTCTCCTCGTGACCTCTAAACAAGTCAAAATTGATTTGTTCCTTACATTTCTCAAATATATATTAATTCACTCTTATATGTTTTTTAAAAAATTTATGTACACAATCTCTTTTCTAAATTTTTTTGCAACTAGTCATATGCCTCCTTTTTCATGCTCTTCAGCTGACTCATTTGTCTTTCATATCCTTGCTAAGTTCAATCAAAATTGGTACTCTATATATGATCTTTGATGATAATAAGAAGTTTTTATTGCTTTTTTAGGTTGTGTCAAAAATGTCTAAGACAATAATGATGATCAAAAAATATATATTCATGTTAAAAAATTCCTATAAGCCTTATAGCATATGAATAAAAGAAGTTCAACATCAAATTAAGTTCAACATCAAACTAAGTGACATTTGAAATCAAAATAACTTTTAGCATTTAAATATTTTATAATTTTTCTATCACTTAAGAATAGCCGTGAGTAACCACTGCTAATGTCATCAAGTCTACAACTTAAAAATAATGTCTAGCTCTCTTTATTCTCAACTCTAATAACAACCTAGGCCGAAGGTTATATGTTATCATTTACATCCCTTTCAAATTGTCAATAGTTACCTATTATATCTTATATTTAAATGACACTTATACATGCCTATAATAAGTAATCAACCATTGACAAACCTTTATTTCGCTTGTTCGAGACAAACATATCATGAATTAAGTATACCTTCAGGAGATCTATATAAAGTGAATTATCTTTGTTGCTTTATATTATTACTAAGAAATATTCTCTTAACTTCTCATATCGTGTTCCTTCATCTCCAAGTAGCAAAAAATAAGACATGCCTATTTTGTCTATATGTTTTAATATTTGAAATTTCTTCTTAGTAATAATGTAAAATAGAACCTTCTAATCCTAAAATTTACCATCTAGGATTGTCCCTAAAGTATGCCACCTAATTGTTAGCAATCTACTCATAATCAATATTCTTGCTATCAAATGTTCTACCATAAGTATGGGCGTCTTGAAATGCCTTAAGATGAAATTCATGGCCATTTTATACAAGGCTTGATGTATTCTTTACATGTATTTCTTTTTGCACTTTAAAAGTAACTCTTGAAATTTCATTTTTAATATACATATAGTCAAACCAACTTTAGGTTCTTATGTTCTTTGTCGCCTTTTTGAAAGTGTTTACATAATTAAAACAATTCCTTTCTTTAGAATAACTTTGTCATCATTTGAACTTAAAGCACTAAAGTGAGGATATTTTAGATTTTTCCTTTCATCATTTAAACTTCTATCTAGGCTACCCATATCTATGTCATCAATTTCAATCTCATTATCTGTTAAATCAACATTCTTAACACTCATGCAAGGTAATTCTTCTTCTATGTCATTCAAAAATATTATCACCAATTTTTTTAACTTAAATACCCTAACTCATTGAAATATGTTAATTGTCATATGCTAGGTCTTCTAAATTATTAGATGTATTGGGGTCTATTTCAATGGTTGCTACAATAGCTATCTTAGTGGGTGCCTCAATGGGTGTATCATTAGGTAGCTCAATGAGTGCCTTAGTGAGTGCCTTAATAGATTTTCAACATTTACTTCAGTAGTTGCTTCATTTGTTGTTACAATGGCAACTTTAATGACTGATTCAAAAGGTTCCCCAATGGGACCTTCAATGGTTGCTTCAATGGCTACTTAAACATTTACTACAGCAGCTACTGCAGTAAGTTCTTTAGTGCAGTTATGTAACCATTATCCTCAATTACTTCAATAAGTATATTTATTATAAAGTCATTCATTGTGCATAATTTGGGATACTTCTCTTTATCCTAACACACTTTAATTTTCTTCAGTTTTCTTTCTTCAATTATTTTATTAATATCCTTACATCATGATTATTTTGTAATGGCCTTAAACCATCTTCAAATGATTTACAAATTAATTTATGTATAAACTCCCATGCTTTCCTATACCATAATATTTTAGCAATAAGCATGAAGTCAGCCAAGTTTATTTCATCCACCTTAATACTAAAATAGTCCGTCTCTCCACCTTCATATCTCATATCTACTAGCAACCATATTTCAAATAGTACTTACGACAATATTATAACAAAAGTTATCATAAGTCATTCATGCTAAACATTTAACAATGCTAAGAAACAAAATTTCATTGGATATTTGTATTAGTTATGTTTTCACTTTAAAATGTCAAGTACAAAATGTTCCAAATAACTTTTTAAATTATTATAATTGGAATTCTCGTCGAATGATGCAATGAAAAAAAAGCATCACTCTCCATTGTCTCTTACCCCATCTTCTCTTAAAGCCTTTCCTTCTATAACCTCCCTTACTAACAGATTCTCCAAGTAAAATGCTTGTGCATTAATGGCACGAAGCTTTACTATACAGGTTGCTTTATATACTCATCATTATATTGTAAGATGAGTTGTTGCTCATGAAACTATATTCTTTATTAGAGATTATGGTGTGGAACATCCATATATTCTTATGTATATGTCTAATAAGTAGGGGGGAAAACACCATAAACCAATTACACAAATTATTAGTCATTTTTGTGATTTTGTCTAATAAATATAGAATAAGGGAACTTTAAATAAATGGTTTAGTAAACACACAATACGTTTGAAGATAAGAAAGAGTATAAGAAAAAGTAAATAACTCCCAAATCTTATTACGAAATGAAGAGTAAGAACAAGTGAACAACATAAGTGAATACATACTTTCCATCAAATAAAAATGTACATTACTAAATATAGGAGTTAAAGATAACTATAGAAAAATATGTTAAAACCTTAACACCTCAGTAAATGAAAATTTCCAAATTGAAACCTTAACATCCAACAAATTAAAACCTTAGTTTATCTGACTAAGGGGAATAAATTATGTTTATTCATTGCACTTGCCTTTAATGTCCCAATTAGTAAGGTTGGTTTACTCCTCTACAACCAGTTGATCTCCCAAAGCTAAAGAGGAGTTTTTACAAAGCCATTGAAATGAGAAGGGGAAAAGAAGAGCTTTCACTAGGAAACTTATGTATGTAACATCATGTATGTATAACATGTATTACCAAATCCATAAGATATTATGTGGTTTCACAATATCACATGATGTCCTATTTTATGTGATACAACTAAGCCAAGTGATTGTTGGAAAATCGAGAGGAGTTCCAATCCCAATTACAATGGAATAATTATAAAATTTTTTGTATTTTAATATCCTTAAAACTAAGATCACTTTAATTCTATAAATTTGATTACACATAAATCATAATAAAGCATGAATCGTAATTCGTACTTTATTCCGAAGCTCGATCCTTATCTTATTGTATCCCTCAAACTATTTCTAAAACTGATCCATCTTAACTATCATAGCCGTACAAGTGTTCGACCTCTAGCGGTATCCACAAAACAAGTTGAGAGACCTCTGTAACTCTTACAAAAAGGGTTAAGCAAGAAGTGTTAGCTCCATTAAACCTTAAGCCTATTTACAATAAATTTTGGACATTTTAGTAATTTAACTAAAATTAAATTCTAAGTTCAACTAAATTTTAATTAGAATTACAAATAATTCTAATTAAATACTAATTATGCCCAAATAAGATCCAATATCTCATACTGATCTTTATTTATTAAATATCTCATATTTAATCATAAAGTTACTTAAACTTTACAGTCAAGTCCAACCTGATTAAAATATCTTTGCTCTCTTCAACTCGTTTTTTATGTGAGACTTATTAGGTTCCCAGATATGTTAGCAATGATTATAAATTATAAATTTTAATTCTAATTTATAATTAGAATTAAAACTCCTTTTAATTTATCATTAATCCTTCAATTAAGTAATATATAATCACATATCAATATTGACGTCTAACAACACATCACGAGCATCCAAATTTTTATAAATGTCAAAGTAGTTTTGACTAACCGTTTATGTGCATGGTCTTGTTTTATAATTCAATAATTTCATACAATGTTTCGATTAGATATAGAGCATCAAATTAATGTTTACTATATTTTTTATCCAATCATATTAGTTCTTTGCCATTAGCTATTGATTCAATTAATGATGTTTGTAAACTATATAAAAAGCATCATTTCACTTTGGGCAAGGATTTTCTGAATCAATAGTACTAATAAAAAATAACAGAACTTCTCTCTAATTACATTAGGGTAATGAATCATATCTTGATCACTCAACTACCTCCATATAGTCTATGCTACATTCAATGACTACCGATAGAATGACCTATGATTAGAATAGGTCATAAGTAGTATCAAAATATAGCAATCCTTATATAAGATAACTTTGGAGATCTCAAGTTAAATGATCACTTATAAAATTATCACAATGAGAATTTCTATAGACATACAATTAATGTTCTAAATAGACTTCTCATATGGGGTCAATTTAGTGAACTTGTTCTCTAAAAAGTACCCGCACGTTTCTTTAAGTATCTTCATATTTTAGCCTATGAAATTGACTACTTCCTTTATAAAAAAAAACACAACATGTGTTAATCTTTTTACGTTCTATTAATGTCTAGTCTTCGTTAGAACAAAGACCAGGAACAATTTAGGGATAACATATAAATGTAACATGAATCTCATAATTATAATCTCATTATAATTTCATTTGTAATGTATAATTATTCTATGAAACTTATCATATATATCTAAACTTGTACAGGATAAAGAATGCCTTTAAATTATTTTGTCACTAAACTACAACTAATCCGATTGGCTATAGGGCATAAACTAACAGGGATATGCTATGTAATGCTTAAATAATCCAAACAACTTCAAATGACATTGTTTCACCGTTTTTCATTAAATTTTTTTAACATGAAATAACATAAGCAGTGATGGGTAATACATAACTAAAAGTATAAAAGGTAAATTATAGTTCTAAAAATGTAGGGACTTAGTGAATAAAAATCTAAATTACATCGGGATTTAGTGTAATTAAACTGAAATTTTAATAATAAGTGTAAATTGAGAAATTATCTTCAATTTAGTGACCCGTTTATATTATTTTTCGTGCTTCCAGATCAAACGGTAGCTTTTATTCCACCATATTATAAACAATGATATTGAATGATATTTCATGTAGCCTAATTTGGACAAAATTTCAATCCTTCATAAGTCATTAAACAACGTGCCGTTTAAGTGCATATAATGGTTGAAGAATAAATCAAGTCCATTACCTTTTTTGAGTGTATAATTTTCTAATCTGTATCTCTTCTCATCATGTAAAAGGAAATGTTGTTAACAGGATAATAAATGAATCTCGATTTCTTTCCCTTCTTGCTTTAGTCAAGTTTAAAGGAAAAGCATCAGCGTTGCCTTTTTTGTCCTCTCTGTTAACCAAACTAGGTTTTAGTCTTAAGGATCTCAATTTGAGTCTCTTTCGTCTCAAAGCTCCTTTAATTGCAGCAGATAATTTGTTTTTAAGCCACTTGAGTTCTTAATTTCAATCTCGCAACTCTTTTATTGGATACTTGACGTAGAATGTTTGGAGGAAATGGAATTTCTCGTATTTGTTTCATCATGTTTACCAGTTGTTCGTCCCCTTGCTAAGAGAATGGACTTAAAAACTAGAAAGTCACGAAAGATGATATTCAAAAGAAAAGTGAATATATGTATGGAACAATGTTACTGTCAAAGTACGAAATTTGAAGCATACGTTTATAAGGTAAAAGGAAAATTGAAACAACTTCCATAAAAATTTCTAGCTTACGAACACGACGAGCAGCATGAAATTTCCTAAGAATTGCAACTAGAACATCGGTAATTTCATAAATGAAAAAAAAAAAAAAAGTGCCAAATCTCAGGTTTGTTGGTTGTCAACTTTATTCACGCTTTAATGATGGGGAGAACTTTTACTCTTATCAATATATTACCACAAGATGAGCCTATGTTCTGTCAAGTCCACACTTTTAAGTGGAGGTCAATTCAATGGACCAAAAGAGCAACCTAGAGTTCTATGAAATGGGTTTTATGGTTGCGCAGTGACGGGGTCTAAATTTCCATGAAATGATTCTTTTCATTATTGAAGGATTTGGTGATATTCATAATTAACATGGAAGAAATTATGAGCAAATGAGGTTTATTGGAGTAACTGTGGCAATTATTTTGAAAAGAAAGGAGTTAATTGATGACTTGCATGAAATGCCTCGTGCCCATTTGCTATTTTTGATCATTGTTGCTATGTCCCTTCGGGATGCTTTAAACAATCTTTGGTACCACGAAAATATAATACATCCTGTTGTATTGGTTCTTGCTTTTACTATAAATGATATGATAGATGTTTCCAATTAATGAAAATAGTCGTTGGTCTAAATATTAAAGTAGATAGATTTCGAGCGTTATTCAAGGATTTGAATTGTTAAGTTAAATAGAGAAGTGAAAATTGTACTTTAATATTTACGGCAATGTGATGATTCAAGTTTAGCTTACATTAATATGATAATATAAGTTTAATTTCATAATATTTATTTATTTAATATATAATTATCAATTATGACGTGGGATCAAATAGTAGAGAAGTTCCTTTTAAAGTACTTTTTACCAGCAAAGACTGCCAAGGTGAGAAGTGATATCTCCTTAGGAATTATATGAAACATAGAGAGGTTTAAATAAATATTGAGGAATGCCCACATCGTGGTTTACTGCTGTAATGAAATTTAAGTGTTATATGTTTTTATTATCATAGCAATCACAATCATGGTGATCTGATTTTTGCAGATAAAAACTAAAATAGTGTTTTATGTCTGTAAAAAATCCATGATGGCCTTCAAGTGCATCATCAACGGATACATATACCTAACTACTACCTATTAAGCATTTATAGGTATGTATATTTCTTTAATTTTCTTTAGTGCTGTTTATATATAGTAGAAAGCCTCAAATCCAGGATATATGACATGATTATTACCTCTCCTCGCATCAAAGATCCATTTAATGCTTTCTTTCTTAGAAAAAAGATTGAAGAAGATTTGGGTATGACAAGAGAGTCCAGACCAAGAACTCGTTAGGCTTGATCTTGGATTAGTCCCTAACAAAGACAACCTTAGTCTGCATGAAACAGGTGACTCACTTTCCACTCTCAAGCTTCTTCTTCTGTATAAATTGTAAATTTTCTACAGCCTTTGATCTCTAATGTAAACAACAGACTACTTGCTAGTATGTTAAGATGCATTCGAAACTTCGGTTTTCACCGTAAAGAGATAGCTAAATTTAATGTTAAAGAGTAGTGAAGCCCTCCAAATTAAAGTACCATCTAGCATTCCGCCACAGGACTTCTTGATATAAAACGCAAGTGTGCTGAATGTCCTGACATCTTACAGTACCATACAGGTCCATTTCTCCTGTTCAGAACTGAGCAGACGTTTCTTTTAAAAAATGCATTATCTCAATTTCGTGAGCCATTAATATTCACGGTTTTATAACTTGTAGCTAAATATTCATCACGTACAAGAAAAACAATGCAAACTAAAAATTGCTGCCACTAGATCTTGAGGTTTCTAATCTATTGCTTTGCAATGTTTACTGTAACTTCTTTATCACTAGCATATTATTGGAAAAACAATCGATCTACAAAGACTTATACAGGGCCGTTTCTATCGTATTATAGGCCCGGGGCGAAATAAGAAAAGGACCATAATAAATCGAGAATATACAAATATGTAGTTTTTGAATTGAGTAACTTAAATTATTTGATTTAGTCATATTATCACTAAACTTATGTGAACTCTACAAGAACACAAATCCAACAATTATTATATTACTTATGACAAAGTATAATGAAAATTACAATTACAAAAATTAAATTATTTATTAATATTTAATTATTTTTATAAATAATAAG